>CM038214.1:11006490-11180660 GCA_021442155.1 Cymbidium sinense
AATCTTAAACCCAACCCTAAGCCCCAAACCTAAAACCTAAACCCTAAAACCACAAACCCCTAAACCTCTAGCCCTAAAACCTAAACCCTAAAACCTAAACTAAGAAACATAAACTAAATAAAACCTATATATATATATATAGGCTTGCGTACAAAAATGAAATAAAAATAAACTAAAATAAAATAAATAATAATAACCTAAACTAAAATAAATAAATCTAAGAATAAAAGGCTAAATA
Source organism: Cymbidium sinense (assembly GCA_021442155.1). NCBI lineage: Eukaryota > Viridiplantae > Streptophyta > Magnoliopsida > Asparagales > Orchidaceae > Cymbidium > Cymbidium sinense. Next base: position 11,006,729 of record CM038214.1, read on the forward strand.
AAATAAAACTAAAATGTAAAATAAAGATAAAGTAAACCTAAAATAAAACTATAAAAAAAACCGACAAAAAAAAATAAACCTAAAATAAATCTTACAAAAAATAAAAATAAAAAAATCTTAAACTAAAAAAAGACACCTAAACCTAAAATAAAAATAAAAAAAATAAAATAAAATAAACCAAAACTTAAACTAAAATAAACTAAACTAAACTTAATAAAACCTAAAATTAACTAAACTTAAACTAAATATAATAAAATAAACTAAATATATCACTAAACTAAAAAATAAAACCTAAAGATACACCAAAAATAAAAACCTAAAACATAAACCTAAACCTAAAATTAAAAAATAAAACCTAAACCTTAAAATAAATTAAAATAAAACTCATCTAAAAAATAAACCTAAACTTAAACCTAAACCTAAAAAATATACTAAAATAAAAAACTTAAACTAAAATAAATAAACCTAAAATAAATAAATTAAACTAAATAAAATTAAATTAATAAAATAAACTAAAATAAATAAAAAATTAACTAAATAAACTAAATAAACCTAAACCTGCCAGTTTACTAAATTTAAAAAAAAAGACTAGAAACCCTAAATCCTAAACCCTAAACCAACCCAAATAAACCCTAAATCCCTAAACCTCCCTAAATCCTAAACACTAAATCCAAAATGCAAAACCATAAACCCAACCACCCCCTCCCCCATCCCCCCACCAACCCCCAACCACGAAAAAAAACCCTTAGAAAAATCTTGAACCCTAAACCATAAACTAACCCTAATCCCTAAACCAAAACCTAAAGTAATTAAATAAATTAAAAAATAAACCTAAACCCTAAAACCTAATAAACCTAAACCCTAAGAATTTGAAGAACATTAACCACAGAAACATCGCCATCAACCAGGCACAGTTTATATCTAGCGGTGGAGGCGAAGGCACCGCTATCCTGGGGTGGTGGGGATCTAGAGGTGGTGGATATGGAGGTGATGGTGAGTAGTGGTGGTTATGGAGGCGAGGAGGAGGATGAAGCTTACGCCATGGTGGTGGCAGAGGGAGATCGGGATATAATGGATGGCTACTCGAGAGGCCAGGGTGGTTTTGATGGGAACTGGAGAAACTAAAGAACGGTCGATCCAATCTACTGCTTATGAAACTATCTTTATAGCAGAAACATTTCTAGTTATCTTGGGTTTTTTATTTGCTCTATGTGTGCTCATTTTCTATCTATGTCATCGCTTCTGTCTAAGAAACTTGGTGTGTTACTTAGTTGATGAAATCGAGAAGAAGAAATGTTGAATCTGAATTTCTTCTCTATTAAAAATAAATAAATAAAAACCCTAAACCTTAACCCTTAAAACCCTAAAATTTAAACCCTGAACCCTAAACCCTAAACCCTAAACCCTAAACTCCAAACCTAAACCCTATACTCTAAATTAACCCTAAACCCTAAAAAACTAAAAACCTAAACTTAAACTAAATAAAACCTAAAAATAAAATAAATAAATAAACCAAAATCAAAATAAAATTAAGACTGAAAATAAAATAAAAACATAAACTAAAACCTAAATGAAAATTGAAACATAAACCTAAAAAAAATAATAATAAATAAAAACAAAACTTAATTAAAATAAATAAAAACCTAAACTAATCTTCAAAAATAAAAAACCTAAGTACAATAAAAACTAAACCAAAAATAAAACTAAAATAAACCTAAAATAAAATAAATAAAATAAAAACCTAATTAAAAATAAAAATAAACCTAAATAAAAATAAAAAATTTAAAAAACTAAATTAAATAATTAATAAAATAAATAAACTTAAACTTATCAGTTTACTTTATTTAGAAAAATAAAAAAATATAAAATATAAAAAAAACCTTAACCCTAAAACTAACCTTAAACCCTAAACCTACAACCCCTCTATAACCATAAACCTTAAAACCATAAACCCTAAACCCTAAACCCTAAACCTTAAACCTTAAACATTTAATCCTTAACCCTAAACTCTAATCCCTAAAATATATAACCATAAACCATTAACCCTAAACCATAAACACCAAACCCTAAAACTTAAAGACTAAACCTTAAGCCTTAAACCCTAAAAACCTAAAACCAAAACCTAAACTGAATAAAACTTAAAAATAAAACAAATAAATAAAACCTAAGCCTAAATAAAATAAAAAAATAAAATAAATAAAAACCTAAACTTAAAAATAAAATAAAATAAATAAATAGAACATAAACTAAAATAAGATAAATAAAAACCTAAACTAAACTAAAAAAATAAAATAAACCTAAAAATAAAAAACCTAAATAAAATAAAACCCAAACTTAAAATAAAAATAAAATAAACCTAAAATAAAATAAAATAAAAACTAAATAAAAAACCGTAAAATATAAACCTAAAAAATAAACAAAATTAAAACTAAACCTAAAATGAACAAAATAAAATAAACCTAAACCTAAACCCTAAAATAAATAAAATAAAATCAACCAAAAATAAACATAAATCTAAAAAAAATAAAACCTAAAAATAAACCTACAATAAAAAACTAAAACCTAAACCTCAAAAAATAAAATAAAAACATAAACCTAAATCTAAAAATAAAAAATAAAATAGAAACTTAAAAAATGAACTAAAAATAGAACTAAACTAAAAAAATAAAGATAAATCTAAACTTAAACCTAAAAAATAAACTAAAATAAAAAACCTAAACTAAAATAAATAAACCTAAAATAAATAAACTAAACTGAATAAAAATAAAAAATAAACCTAAATAAAAATAATAAACTAAATAATCCTAAACCTACCTGTTTACTTAATTTTATAAAAGAAAATCCTAAACCCTAAGCCTTAAATCCTAAACACTAAACTCTAAACCCTAAAACTAATCTTAAATTTTAAACCCTCAACTAACCACCCCAAAACTTAAATAAAAAATTAAAAGTAAAATCAGAATAACCCTGACCCACTAAACCCTAAACCCTAAACCCTAAACCCTCCATAAAACCCACCCTAAACCTCCCCCACTATCCCCTAAAAACCCTCCCCACTAAACCCAAAACCTAAACCCTAAACTCTCCAAACTAAACCCTATAACCCCCTAAATCCTAAACTTTAAACCCACCCTTAAACCTCTCTAAACTCCCAACCCTAACCTAACCCTACCCTAAACCCTAAACTCCCTCCACTCCATCTAAACCTCTCTAAAAACTAAAACCACCTAAACCTAATAAAACCTAAAAAAATTAAATAATAACCTAAGCCTAAATAAAATAAAATAAAATAAAATAAGATAAAACCTAAACCTAAACTTAAAATTAAAATAAAATAAAATAAATTTAATTAAAATAAATAAAGACCTAACCTAAACTAAAAAATAAAATAAACCTAAAAATAATAAACCTAAATAAAATAAAAACTAAATGTAAAATAAAAAATAAAATAAATTAAATTAAAATAAAATAAAAACTAAATAAAAACTTAAACTTAAAAAATAAACCTAAAAATAAAACCTAAACCCTAAACTAGAAAAAAAACAAAACCTAAAATAAACAAAATAAAATAAACCTAAACCTAAATTAAAATAAACTAAACTAAAATAAATAAAACCTAAACCTAAACCTAAAATAAACTAAACATAACTCCTAAACTAAATAAAATAAAATAAACTAAAAATAAATTTATCCCTAAACAAAAAAATAAAACTTACAAATTAAACTAAAATGAAATCTTAAAACCTAAACAAAAATAAATAAAATAAAAACCTAAACCTAAAAATAAAAAATGAAACTTAAACCTAAAAAATAAAATAAAAATTAAACTAAACAAAAAATAAACCTAAACCTAAACCCAAAAAAAACTAAACTGAAATAAAAAGACTTAACTTAGATAAATAAACCTAAAATAAATAAACTAAACTAAATAAAAATAAAAAATAATCCTAAATAAAAATAAAAACTAAAATAAACTAAAATAAATAAAAAATAAACTAAATAAACCAAAACCTACCCATTTAGTTAATTTTTTTAAGAAAACCAAAATCCTAAATCCCAAACCCTCAAACCCTAAACTAACACTAAAACCTAAACCCTAAACCTACACAACCCTAACCCTAAAGTGAACCTAATAAACTCTAATCCCTAAACTCAAAACCCTAAACCCAAAACCCTAAACCCTAAACCCTAAACCCAAAACCCTAAACCCTAATACCCTAAATTGTAAATCCAAAACCCTAAACCCTAAACCCTAAACCCTAACCCTAAAACACACTAAACCCAAACCATAAACCTAAACTTAAAGTAACTAAATAAATTAAAAAATTAACTTAAACCATAAAACCTAATAAACCTAAACTTAAACCCTAAGAATGGGTAGAACCTTGACGGCAGGAACATCACCGTCAACCAAGCTCAGTCTAAATCTTACGGTGGAGGTGAAGGCAGAAGTGGTGGTTATCATAGTGGTGGTGGGGGATCTAGAGGTGCTGGTGGATATGGAGGTGGTGGTCAGAGCAGAGGTGGTTATGTTGGCAAGTGGAGCGACGGAGATTATAGCCGTGGTGGCGATGTAAGGAGAGATCAAAGATATGATGGTGGATCCCACTACTCGAGAGGCCGGGGTGGTTCTAATGGGAACTGCGAGGAATGACCAAATTAATCTACTTCTTATGGAACTATGTCTTTACAATAGACAGGTTCTAGTTATCTAGGGTATCGATTTGCTATGTGTGCTCAATTTTGATCTATGTTGTCACTTGTGTCCTAAAAACTTGGTGTGTTACTTGGTTGATGAAATTGAAAAGAAGAAATGTTGAATCTCAATTTATTCTCTATTAAAAAAAACCTCTCAAATCCTAAACCCTAAACCCTAAACACTAAACACTAATAAGCACAACCCTAAACCTAAACTAAAAAAATTTTAAACCTTAAACCCTAAACCCTAAACCATAAACTCTAAAAGAATAAACCCCAAAACCCTAAACCCTAACCCTAAACACCAAACCCTAAACCCCAAACCCTAAACCTAATCCTAAGTAACTAAATAAATTAAAACATAAAGTTAAACCCTTAAACCTAATAAACCTAAACCTAAACCTAAACCCTAAGAATAGGCTAAACCTAGATGACATGAACATCATCGTCAACTAGGCTCAATCTAGATCTCATTGTGGATGCGAAGGCGGAGGTGGAGGTTATCGCAGTGGTGGTGGAGGATCTAGAGGTGCTGTTGGATATGGAGGTGGTGGTCAGAGTAGTGGTGTTTATGGAGGCGGGAGGAGCGACGGAGGTCACAATTATGGTGGTGGTGGAGGGAGAGATCAGAGATATGATGGTGGATCACGCTACTTGAGAGGCGGGTGATTCTGAGAACTAAAGAAACTCAAAACGGTGATCCGAACTAGTGCTTATTGAACTATGTCTTTATATTAGAGAAGGTTATAGTTATATAGGGTTCTTAATTTGTTCTATGCATACCCATTTCATATCTATGTCATCACTTATATCTTAGAAAACTTGGTGTGCTACTTGGTTAATGAAATCAAAAAGAAAAAATGTTGAATCTAAATTTATTCTCTATTAAAAAAAAACCAAAACCCTAAACCTACAACCCTAAACCCTAAAACCCTAAAACCTAAATCCTAAACACTAAACCCTCAACCCTAAACCCTAAATACCTAAAACCTAAACCTAAAAATAAAATAAAAATAAAACTCAACTAAAAATGACCTAAACCTAAACTAAACCTAAAATAAACTAAAATAAAAAACCTAAACTAAAATAAATAAACTTAAAATAAATAAACTAAACTAAATAAAAATTAAAAATAAACCTAAATAAATATATAAAATAAACTTAAATAAAAAAATATAAAATAAACTTAAATAAAATAAAAATAAAATATATTAAATAAATAAAAATAAACTATGTAAACTAAATAAACCTAGGCACAGGGTTTACTTGATTTATAAAAGGCCTTAGCCCAGGCACCATGCTAAACCCTAAACTGACTACCCTAAACCCTAAAGGCTGTTGCACACCCATCCCTAGGCCCACCTGAGCCTAAACCCTCCCTGATCATGACCTGACCACGGACCTGAGCATAAACCATGCATACCCTAATCCCCAAATCTAACTAAACCTAGAAACTAGGCTAAACTGACTAAATGTAAACCTTAAACCCACAACACTAAAACTATAACTCTAATCCCTAAACCCTAAACTTTAAAAAAAACCTACCATTAAAACCTAAACCCTAAAGCATAAACACTAAAACCATAAACACTAAACCTAAACCCTAAACACTAAAATCCTAAACTATTTTTATGTTTATTTCTTATTTATTTGAGTTAATTTTATTTTATTTATTTGGGTTTATTTTTTTTTTTTTATTTAGTTTAGTTAATTTATTTTGGGTGTATTTATTATAGTTTTGGATTTTTCTTTTAGTTTATTCTTTAAGTTTATGTTTATTTTTTAGTTGAGTTTTATTTTTATTTTATTTTTGAGTTTTAAGCTTTATTTTTATTTTTAATTTTAGGTTTAGGTTTCTATTTTATTTTTTTAGGATTAGATTTTAGGTTTATTTTGAGGTTTTATTTTTTTAATTTAGGAATATGTTTATTTTTAGTTTATTCTATTTTATTTAGTTTAGGTTTAGGTTTAGGTTAAGGTTTACATTTTATTTATTTTACTTTAATTTATTTTAGTTTAGGTTTAGGTTTATTTCATTTTGTTTAATTTATTTTTATTTTAGGTTAAGGTTTTTTTTTTAGGGTTTAGGTTTTATTTATTTTAGGTTTAGTTTTTTATTTAGTTTTTAATTTATTCAATTTTAGGTTTATTTAATTTTATTTTACATTTAGTTTTATTTTATTCTTAGGTTTATTTTATTTTTTAGTTTAGTTTAGGTTTTTATTTATTTTCTTTTAGATTATTTTAATTTTTATTTTATTTTATTTTTATGTTTAGGTTTAGGTTTTAGTTTAGGTTTTTATTTTATTTTATTTTGTTTATTTTGTTTATTTTGTTTAGGTTTAAGTTTTTTGATTTATTTTATTATTAATTTATTTAGTTTAGGTTTAGGTTTTTAAGTTTTAAGGGTTTATGGTTTAGGGTTTAGGCTTTAGGCTTTAGGGTTTAGGGTTTTAGGATTTAGGGTTTAGGGTTTTAGGATTTAGGGTTTAGGGTTTAAGGTCTAATGTTTAGGCTTTAGGATTTAGAGTTTTTAGGGGTTAGGGTTAAGGGTTTAAGATTAGCTTAGGCTTTGGGTTATTTTAGGGTTTAGGGTTTATGCTTTAGGGCTTAGGGTTTTTATGGTTTAGGGTTTAGGTTTAGGGTTAGTTTAGGGTTTAAGGTTTTAGGGTTTAGCATTTAGGGTTTAGGGTTTAGGTTTTAGGATTTAGGGTTTAGGGTTTAAGGTTTTTTTATTTATTTTTAAATTTAGTAAACTAGTAGTTTTATGTTTATTTAGTTTATTATTTATTTATTTTTGTTTATTTTATTTTTTTATTTTTATTTAGGTTTATTTTTATTTATATTTAATTTAGATTATTTATTTTAGGTTTATTTATTTTATATTAAATATTTTATTTTAGTTTTTTTTAAGTTTATGTTTAGGTTTATGCTTATTTTTTAGTTTAGTTTTATTTTTATTATATTTTTTAGGTTTTCATTTTATTTTTTATTTTTAGGTTTAGGTTTAGGTTTTTATTTTATTTTTTAGGGTTTATTCTTATGTTTTTATTTTAGGTTTATTTTTATGTTTTATTTTTTAGTTTAGGTTTTTTTATTTTTAGTTTACTTTATTTTATTTACATTAGGGTTTAGGTTTAGTTTACTTTAGGTTTTAATTATTTTTGATTCATTTATTTTAGTTTAGGTTTAGATTTAAGTTTATTTTGTTTATTTTAGGTTTATGTTTTATTTTTTTATCTATTTTCAGGTTTAGCTTTTTATTTAATTTTTATTTTATTTTATTTTAGGTTTATTTTATTTTTATTTATAATTTAATTTTTATTTTATTTAAGTTTTTATTTTTAGGTTTATTTTATTTTTTAGTATAGTTTAGATTTTTATTTATTTTATTTTAGTTTAGTTTTTATTTTTATATTTATTTTATTTTTAGGGTTAGGTTTAGGTTTAGGTTCTAGTCTATGTTTTAATTTTATTTAATTTTATTTATTTTATTTAGGTTTAGGTTTATTTATTTGTTTTATTTTTAGGTTTTATTTAGTTTAGGTTTAAGTTTTTAGGTTTTTAGGATTTAGGGTTTAGGGTTTAGGTTTCGGGTTTAGGGCTTAGGGTTTCAGGTTTAGGGTTTAGGGTTTGGGGTTTTGGGTTTATGGTTTAAGGTTATAGTTTTTAGGGTTTAGGGTTTAGAGTTTAGGATTTTGGGTTTATCATTTAGGGTCTCGGATTTAGGGTTTAGTGTTTAAGATTTTAGTGTATAGGGTTTGGAGTTTAGGGTTGTAGGTTTAGGGTTTAGAGTTTAGGGTTTATGGTTAAGTATTTTTTTAGGTTTATTTATTTCAGTTTATTTTTTAGGTTTAGGTTTAGGTTTAGGTTTTGGTTTATTTTTTATTTTTTATTTTTTATTTTAGGTTTAGGTTTTATTTTTTATTTTTAGGTTTAGGTTTTTATTTTATTTTCTTAGGTTTTTGGTTTTATTTTTTAGTTTAGGATTATGTTTATTTTTAGTTTAGTTTATTTTTATTTAGGTTTAGGTTTAGGTTTAGTTTATTTTAGTTTAGTTTATTTTATGTTCATTTTATTTTTATTTTAGGTTTAGTTTTTTTTTAGTTTTTGGTTTAGGTTTAATTTTTAGGTATATTTTTTAGGTTTAGGTTTTTATTTAGTCTTTATTTTAGGTTTATTTTAATATTATTTTATTTTTATTTTACATTTAGCTTTTATTTTGTTTTTTTTTTATTCTTAGGTTTATTTTATTTATTAATTTAGTTTTGGTTATTATTTATTTTATTTTAGTTTATTTTTATTAGTTTATTTTATTTCATTTTTAGGTTTAGGTTTAGGTTTTAATTTAGGTTTTATTTTTCTTTTATTTGTTTATTTTATTTAGGTTTAGGTTTTTTTATTTATTTTATTTTTAGGTTTTATTTAGTATAGCTTTAGGTTTTTAGGTTTATTTTTTATTTTTATTTAAGTTTATTATTATTTTTATAAAGTTTAGTTTATTTATTTTAGGTTTAATTATTTTAGTTAATCTTTTAGGTTTAGGTTTGGGTTTAGTTTTATTTTTTAGTTTAGTTTTATTTTTATGTTATGTTTTAGGTGTAGGTTTTAATTTTTCTTTTTTAGGTTTAGTTTTAGATTTTTATTTTATTTTTATAGGTTTAGGTTTTAGGTTTTATTTTAGGTTTATTTTTAGGTATTATTTTTTAGTTTTTAGTTTATTTTATTTTATTTATTTTAGGGTTTATGTTTACTTTATTTTAGTTTTAGGTTTTAGTTTATTTATTTTAATTTAGTTTTATTTTGGTTTAGGTTTAAGTTTATTTTATTTTATTTATTTTAGGTTTAGGTTTTATTTTTAGGTTTATCTTTTAGATTAAGGTTTTAAATTAGTTTTTATTTTATTTTATTTTTCATTTTATTTTTTTTATTTTACATTATAGTTTTATTTTATTTAGGTTTTTTTATTTTTATGTTTACTTTATTTTTTAGTTTAGTTAAAGTTTTTATTTATTTATTTTCTTTTCTTTTTAGGTTTAGGTTTAGTTTTAGGTTTAGGTTTAGATTTAAGTTTAGGTTTAGGTTTAGATTTTTATTTAGGTTTTTATTTTATTTTATTTTATTTCTACTATGTTATTTATGCTTAGGTTTATTTAATTATTTTATTTTTAGGTTTTACATACTTTATGTTTAGGTTTTTAGGTATTCAGGGTTTGGGTTTTAGGGTTTAGGGTTTAGGGTTTGAGGTTTGAGGTTTAGGGTTTAGGGTTTATGGTTGTAGCTTTTAGAGATTATGGTTTAGGATTTTGGGGTTTAGGGTTTAGGGTTTAGGGTTGTTGGTTAAGGGTTTAGAGTTTAGGTTAGGGTAAGGGTTTTTTATTTTAGTTTTATTTATTTTAGTTTATCTTTTAAGTTTAAGTTAAGGTTTAGTTTTACTTTTTAGTTGAGTTTTATTTTTATTTTATTTTTTAGGTTTAGGTTTAGGTTTTATTTTTTTATTTTTAGGTTTAGGTTTAGGTTTTTATTTTATTTTTTTAGGTTTAGGTTTTAGGTTTTAATTTTAGGTTTATTTTTAGGTTTTATTTTTTAGTTAAGGTTTAGGTACATTTTTAATTTATTTTATTTTGTTTTGTTTAGGTTTAGGTTTAGGTTTAGGTTTAATTTATTTTAGGTTTAGGTTAAGGTTTTATTTAATTTAGTTTAGTTTATTTTAGATTAAGTTTATGTTTATTTTATTTTAAGTTTATTTTATTTTTATTTTAGGCTTAGGTTTTTTTTTAGTTTAGGGTTTAGGTTTTTTAGTTTTTTATTTATAGGTTTATTTTTTAGGTTTAGGTTTTTATTTAGTTTTTATATTGTTTTATTTTAGGTTTATTTTAATATTATTTTTGATTTAGTTTTTATTTTATTTAGGTTTTATATTCCTAGGTTTATTTTATTTTTTTAGTTTAGTTTAGGTTATTATTTATTTTATTTTAGTTTATTTTATTTTTATTTTTATTTTATTTTTTATTTTAGGTTTATGTTTAGGTTTTAGTTTAGGTTTTTATTTTATTTTATTAATTTAGGTTGAGGTTTAGCTACAACATATAATATTTATTTTGAGCGTAAAATCTAACTTTTTTTTGACTAGTGGCAACCTTTGGTACTACAACCTAATTCTCACTTCAAATTTAACAAATTACATCATATGATTTATTAAATTAATATTTTTATGATTTATATTAATATAGACTATAGAGTACAATACCATAATATACTAAAATATTTCAAAACATCTTATAACATCTAAAAACACATCACTACATGCTCAAATATGTGATGCTAGATTTTAATGTAATATATGGTATTATAATATGATTTAGGGTTAGAATTTAGGGTATTTAAATCTCTAATAATCAAGGGAAAGTCTCTTGAAGATATTTTCTTTAGCTACCATAACTATGTTAGGATCAGGTCAATCTTTAGATCTACTCCTAATGACATCTTTATTCAAGGTTTAGGGATAAGGGTTTAGGGTTTAGTTTAGGGTTTAGGGTTTAGGGATTGTTTAGGGTTTAGGGTTTATTATTAGTTTAGAGTTTAGGGTTTAGGGTTGTAGGTTATAGGGTTTTAGGTTTATGGTTTTAGGGTTTAGGATTTAGGGTTTAGGGTTTAGGATTTTGGTTTAGGGTTTAGGGTTTAGTGTTTAGGGTTTAGTGTTTAGGGTTTAGGGTTTTTAGGGTTTAGTGTTTAGTGTTTAGTGTTTATAGTTTACATTTTAGGTTTAGGGTTTAAGTCATAGTTTAGGGTTTAGGGTTTAAGGTTTTTTTAATAGAAAACAAATTCAGATTCAACATTTCTTCTTTTCAATTTCATCAACCAAGTAGTACCCCAAGTTTTCAAAGACACAAGCGATGACATAGATCAAAAATGAGCACCCATAGAGCAAATCATAACTCTAAGATAAGTAGAACCATCTTAATTGTAAAGACAATTCCATAAGCAGCAGATCAGATCGATTGTTCCTCAGTTTCTTTAGTTTCCATTAAAACTAACCCGTGCCTCTCGAGTAGCCAGATCCACCATCATATCCCTGATCTCTCCTTCCGCCACCACCATGGTTGTAACTTTCGTCGCTCCTCACACCTCCATAACCACAACTTCTCCAATCACCACCTCCATATTCACGGCACCTCTAGATCCCCCACCACCCGTGATAACCATCTCCTTAACCTCCACCGTAGATCTAGGCCGAGCATAGTTGTGATGTTCTGCCATTAAGGTTTTGCCCATTCTTAGGGTTTAGGGTTAGTTTAGTGTTTAGGGTTTAGGGTTTAGGGTCTAGGGTTTAGGGTTTTAGGGTTTAGGGTTTACGATTTAGGGTTTAGTGTTTAGGGTTTAGAGTTTAGGTTTTAGGGTTTAGGGTTTAGGGTTGTAGGTTTAAGGTTGTAGGTTTAGGGTTGGTTTTAGGCTTTAGGGTTTAGGATTTAGGGTTTAGGTTTTTTTCGTAAAATTAAGTAAACTAGTAGGTTTAGGTTTATTTAGTTTATTTTTTATTTATTTGAGTTTATTTTATTTTTTATTTTTATTTAGGTTTTTTTTTGTTTATTTATTTTAAGTTTTTTTATTTAGTTTATGCTTTTTTTATTTATTTTTTAGGTTTGGGTTTATTTTTTAGTTGATTTTTATTTTTATGTTATCTTTTTGGCTTTAGGTTTTATTTTTTATTTCTAGGAATAGATTTAGGTTTTATTTTATTTTTTTGGTTTAAGTTTTAGATTTTTATTTTAGGTGTATCTTTGGTTTAGGTTTAGGTTTATTTTAGTTTATTTTATTTTATTTTAGTTTAGGGTTTAGGTTTAGTTTATTTTGAGTTTAGGTTTAAGTTTTGATTATTTTAGTTTAGTTTATTTTAGTTTAGGTTATGTTTATGTTTATTTTATTTTTTTGATTTGTGGTTTTCTAGTTTAGGGTTTAGGTTTTTATTTTTATTAATTTTAGGGTTTTTTTTAGGTTTAGTTTTATTTAGTTTTTATTTTATTTAGAGTTTTGTGCCACCATCCTTCATGATCTTTGATGGAAGTGGGAACCCATAATAACACAATCCACACTTTAGAGCCAGCTGTTGCAACACTGGTGGTAGAAATGCACTCCTCTTCTGCCTTTTCATTACTAGTCTGTCAGGTATTGCATTTGATTGATTTGATTGATACGCCGAACTGGCCAACGGTTTGATGAAAACCTTTACTAAGTTGGAGCTCCTCTTCATCAAGAGGTTTGTTGGCACTCAGCAGAGGGTGATTGTAGGTGACCTCATTGTAGAGAAACAGAAACTCAATGAATCCCTTGTTGATTACATCCTCAGGTGGCACAACCTGAGCATAAAATACGAACCATAGATGTCCGAATAAAATACCATTGTGATTCTTATCAAGAATATATATGGCTCGATCACCTTCATGCTTAAGGTCTTTACCATCAAAATATTTAATAAATTAATCAACAAGGCAGCTAGCCTACAAGAGCAAGCCAAACAGTTGCCTTTTCCCAACCAATCATCTAGGCCCAAGCCATAGAAGGTGTTTGAGAAGAAGCCAAGGGCAGTTATCACTCGACAGAGGGAAGCAGCCAGCTAGAGTTCAGTTTAAGAGACTACGAGCTCAACAACCTCCTTTGCCACCTCCTTTTGCACCACCTCGGCCAACATACCGGCCATTGCAGCCACCACAATGACCAATTCTGCCACCTCAGCAATCTACCCAGCAGCGTTATTCATATCCATCACCAGGTAGCTACTTTCCACCTACTCTTTCCAATAGATTGAATAAGCCATATTCATTCAAGAGGGAGGTAGTTAGGAAAATCTTTCATAATCTCTTAATGAAACCTAACTTTCTATGAGAGCCTAAGAGGCCAGAGGAAATGGGCAAGAGCGATGATCCTAGCTACTACCTCCCGCCACTACATGTTAGGCCATTTCTTAGAGGATTGTATCACTTTTAAGGACTAGCTTGAGTGATATAAGTTGGGAGCCAAGTTATCCCTAAGGAATACTTATTAGCACAACCATTCAATTCTGTTAGAGTAATCCTTAGGGATACTTGCGGTCCTCTTAAGACTAAAGAAGGATTGAATATCTCCCTATCCCAAACCTCTAAAAAGATCATTTCTAAGATCAAGAAGCCTTCCTTGTAGGTGCCAGAAATAGCTCAAACCTCCAACACTAAGGAAGGTTTTCTAGTTGCAAAAGATAATTCGGGGAGGGTGACAACCCAACAGCAGTAGAAGCTCACCATACTTGCCTGGAATAGTCCAGTAGCACAATCACCGTTTGAGTCCAGTACTCCCTATACCGTTGTAGCTACCACCTCTTCTACTAGCTCCTCTTATACCAGAATGTTGTATCTATGAATAAGAGCATTGAATCCCTTACTCTTCTTACTATACTTGATTTCTGTCATGTACCTCCACCCAAAAATAAATTAATGAAGAAAGGTGATTCTAGTTATATATTTTCTACTTCTGATGCTCTTAATTTAATTATTTTTGAAAGCTCTCAGTCTAAATAAAAATAATAACTCTAGTAGTTTCGATCCTTTCCTTTCTAATTTAGAGTCAGACTATCCTTCTATGAATCAATTAGGTTCACCTCTTGAGATTGACTTGGAGTCAACTCACTCTGAGGATCTCATAGGAGAAGCTGTTGCAGGTATGCCCAATGAGAAGGTAGAACTTTCCATAAGCTCATCATTCCAAGAAGTCACAAGTCAATCTATGCAAGTTCTACCTCCTAGGTAGCACTCAGATAAGGGTAAGCAAGTCATTGGTTCTAGTGAGTAGATATCCCCTCCATAGGATGCTCCACCCATGGATATGCTTATGGAGGACCAAGTTAGAGTTGATTATAATGGCATAGCTCACCTTAGAAAGTTTCCAACCAAGTTAAGCATATGATGACCTTATCTTATCCAAAAGATGAGGGATCTCTAATCAAGGCCTTACTTGATCTAGAGATATGCTTAGCTTAATGACTACTAAAGAGGAGAAATTCCACTCAAAGGACATCTTAAGAGTTACATTCAGTGATGAAGACTTACTCCTAGGGATGACCGGGCACAACCATCTCTTTACATTACAGTGGATGTTGGCAGATATAGGCTATCTAGAGTTCTGGTTGACCCAGGTGTATCAATCAACATTATGAGTCTAAGAACCCTTTCCTACTTGAGGATCGACATCTCCAAACTCCAAAAAGAAAGGATGATGTTGAGATGATTCAATGAATAAGGCGAGAGGGCCTTGTGGTGTTTATTTTTGGATGAATGAGGGGTATTTTTAAGGTGATCGGGTGTAACATTGAGGTATGATGTAATATCTCGAAAGATAGAGGCATCACCCTACAATATACCTAATCATGTAATAAAGACTCCTAAGGCATGATGGGTCTTCGAATGTACCAGAGATTTTTCCCTACTTTATATGGATGAATAAAGTAGGATTTACATTAAACCAGGTTCTTATTTCTATGGAGGCAAGCCTCATAGTTAATTACATCTTATGAAATGAAATTTTCTAAGAATACTCTCGATTAAAGTAGACAAATATCATCTTCAAAGATTTCAAGGTTAGACTATCAAAGGATTTTGTATTTGGAAAATCAATTTGGAAAGTTCGAGAAGACTTAATTTTGGAATCCAAATGAAATAAGTAGGAAATGCTCATGATACTAGGAAGCCTAGTGAGCATTTTATCTTATGGGCTTTATAATTTTGAAGTTGAGGAGATTTATATGTTTTGAGTTGAAATTTAATTAGATTACTAGGGCACAACATAAGGTTGTGGGGATGCCTAAGAGGTGAGGATTTATGCTCGTAGCCTGAAGGAAATAGCTACCTTAGATCCTAAATCTAGGGAGCTTTAGTATGACCTAAACCATGACTAAATCTAAGCGACAGGTGGACATAAGGGTTTACCTCCACAAGAGAGAATAAATTGTCAAACTTCTTGACTTATAACCGCCTAGAGTGGTAACTATCTAACTCCTCCTAAAATTTTAAAACTATGTAGTCCAGTCTTATGAATTGCGAGATAGCTAGGGTAGTTATTTAATTAGAAAGAAATTAAAGTCCTAAACACACTCCCTAAGAGACTAGAGCATGAGTGGTATGAGCATATGACTTAATCTATAGATGCAAAATTATTTCAAATTTTATTTCATTTTATACACATCATTTTGACAAAGGCTTTAGGATTTCTTATGCCTAAATGCATGATGAAATAGGTTATGGGTCAAATCAGCTAGAAGGTGTTCTCCACCATAATGGATGCCCTCACGTCAAGTATTCTTTTATCGCAAGGATGGAGATCCTTCATGTTCAAGAGAGAAAGAATATGCATGCATGATGTGAAACATACAATAATATAGCTAAGGGGTTGCTAAATCTTTTAATTATCTTATTTATGTCTTAGGCTATATGATGAGGTTATGAGTTGTTTAAAATTTAGTTATGAGTGATTAGTTTGGTAGAAAAGTTATTTTATCCTAAGAGCCTAATCATATCCAAGCCACATTAAAGCATCAATCATTTAAGAAACCATGAAAAGCATGCCATCCTAATGCACAATGTAAACATAACATCAAACAATTATATAAACTATCATAAGAATAAAAGGCGGGTTTGGTTGGGTACCACCATATAAACGATGAGAAAAGATGAGCTCTACCCTTATACAACCTAGAATATGAAAGAATAATTATAATTGTATTAAATGATATGGGGTCTTCTTTCTTTATATCTCCATTTCTAATTTGGTTCCTTCTTTGATATGGATGGTGCTTACATTAAAGGCATCACAGGGCACCTAGGACAATGCCTTCAGCTCATCCTAATCCCCCACAACATTAATCCTAATTCCTATTACAAAAATTACATTTATGTGGGAAAAGTAAATCTAACTACATGCAAAATAGATGTTAGCTAAATATACATATAATCCCAAGAAGTTGTATTTATAATTTATACTTAGCATAGAACCCTACACATGGGTAACTAAGCCCACCTGTCCTAACATAGATCATGCTTAAGGATTTAAGCAACCTACAAAGATCATTCACATTAATTTTATGCATCCTTAAGCATAATCCCAGAAAAAAAATATAATTAGGCTAATATTGGCCTCATCTAATCTATGAAGCATACACCCTAATATCCAATCTAAAATAATAAATCATCATAAAATAAAGCATACATCACATCATACACCATCCTAACTTAAAGCTAGAAGTGGTGACTTAATTCTAATGTATATATTAAGGCTTATGTTGTAAGTCTTGTGCATTAGTGTTGTATTTTCTAAGTGTAGAAGGATTGAATTTAACATCAAAGGTTGATTTCACTTGAAGTAGTTTAATTGATTTGAGAATTTTAATTTATGTTTTCTTTTATTTCATTTGATTACACTTAGCAACTAAGTGTTATAAAGAGAGGAAAAGAGGATTTCCCTCTTTCATCCCAACCTTAAGTCACATTCTAAAGTTTATTAATTTGATTTAGTTCTCTTTAGTGAATGGCTTATTAAATGATTTAATTAATCCTAAGTTTAGGTTAACTTTAAATAATCCCATTCAAAATGAAAGACATCTTAAGATTAATTTAATTGAATTACTACCACATGACATATATTAAATCATTCCTTTCCATCACATATAACATGCATATGATTTAATACTAAGTGTATCTATACATGCAAATATATTTTAGCACACTTAAATGATGAATGTATATGTATGTTTAAAATTTATATTTTATTTGATTGAATTATTTAAACATATTATTTTAAAACTTAATCCAAATTATTATGCAAAAAGAACATAAGAATGAAATTAAATAAAATGCCAAAAACTGTGGATGTAATCAAATGACCCTTGGAGATAGCTAAAGCCTCATTCTATATGGATTTTCACATGTTCCATTTTTCATAAGTAATTCAAATTATGGATAATCCTCTAGGCATGTATGCATGCTTTACACATGGATGTATACATAAAAAGAAAACCAGCACATAGATTTTTTATTGAATCATTTATATATATGAATTATGTCTATCCAATGTTGAAATACATAAGAATGAAATCAAATCATTGTTAAGGGAAGTGAGGTAATCAAATGACCTCCTTGGGCTAGCTAAAGTCATGTTTTGGATGTAGACTATATACCCATTACCATTCAATCTTATATAAATCAACACATGAATGGAGGAAAGTGAACTCAACATTCATACACTTAAGCTATAAGACATGCCTTTCTTATGTATTTACAACTAGCATCATAACACATATTATTATGACTTATAAGCTTTTGAAAAGTACATTTGGGTTTAATGGATAATAGTCACATATATTAAATTAAATCAACACATGCAAACTTACATAAAGGAAATCCATTTTATTTTATTTTATTTTGAAAAGATTGATGCATGAATTTAAATGACATACCAAATTTAACATGATTGGAAAGAGGGCAATCAAATATAAGCATGTGATTCATTCAACCAAACTAGTTCTTAAGGACAATCAAATCAAATAAGATTATTTCAAGCAAACCAAAGCTTCTATATAAATTAAGTTTTGGATTTGATTTGATTTAAAGAGGAGAAGAGAAATCACTTGTTGATTTAAACCCTTTCCCACATAAGTGATTTGATTTAATTTAGAGAAATGTAATTAAGTTGATTTTATGGGTTAATTAAGTTAAACCCTTAATTAGATGAATTAATTACCCTTACCTATGTCACCTTAAAGTAAATAACTAAATAATTATGAGCCATGATATGCATGGAAAATTAACTTTCAATGATCCTAGGAAATAAAAGGGGCTTAATGTAATTGGCTCATGATTAATAATTAATTAAAGGGACTTAATTAATTACTCTTATTTTTCCACACATGTGACTAACCATAATTTCATTAAACCTTTAGTTATTAAACACTAAAGATCTACCCCATGATTTAATTAATTAAGGGCTGATGTGATTATGATTTCGATTTTATTAAGTGACTTAATGACTTAGTTAAATCTTAATTAATTTCATTTTAAAAAATGGTGAAATGAACTTAGGGAAAGGGGTCTCCACCCTATCCCTTATTTCACTTATTTTTGAACAATGATTAATGAACTTAATTAAGTAATTTGTTATTGTTCATGGGATTAATTAATCATTAACTTAAAAGAGTAGTTAAGGTTTAATTAGTCAATTTTCCTAATTGAGTAATAAATCCCAAGAAAATCATGGGAAGTAGAGGTCATCCCATTAAATTTACTAATAAAATTTAGGATTAATTGCTCAAGTAATTAATGAGTAATTAAGCTAATTAATATTATAATTAAACCTGATTAAATCTAAATAACTATTAAAAATTTATTAAGATCATTTTTAATTAATTCTTCTTTGAAATACCTTTAAAATGAGTATTTATTTGCATTTTGTTTATTTTTATATGAGTTTTTATGATTTTTAGAAGTTCTAGGCATTAAAAATGATTAATTAAGCCTAATTAATGCCTAATCTTGTTCCATGTGGCATGATGATGGATGCTTTTAAAACTTATCCCATTTGGAGCATGTGGGCGATAGATCTTTTCTCATTTGCCATCCTATCTAAGATCAGATGGCTACGATTAATTCCATAGCTTAATAGGATTAAATGAGATTGATCTATCAGATCTAATCATGACTATCCATTCTGATCACATGAAATGGATGGTGCATGATCTAACATCACATGAGTGAGGGAGAATGGAGTCCATCCGCCATTTCTCACTTAATCTGAGCTTACCCAAGCTCGGATCAACTCCAAAAGGATCCCACACCTTCACAACATCGATCAGAGGGGATCCAATGGTCAAGATCACATGAGATTGGTGGCTCACTGGATCAATTTTGGAAGCATACCTCATTGGAGCTCAAGATTGGTGGCTTGAATGATTGAGGAAGCTTCATGTAGTGGAGACAATCCTTGAGCAAAATAGGATCAATTCTTCAACATTCACTAGGAAGGCAATGAACCGATAATTTGAAGCTCAAATTTGATCGAAGTCCCACCTCCAGTGCTCAGGAAGCTTGGGAGATGATTTGTTGTGGCTCTACGAGGCCTAGGGAAGGTGCGTGCAAAGTTAATTTGAGTTTGATGGAGAAATGTGGAAGTTAGGTTGAAAATGGGAGTGTCTTATTTTGAGATGGACGTGAATAGCATTTTTTGATCAAGGAACGAGACTTAGGAGCTTAGGGAATGGCTATAGTGACTCATCTTGGGTAGCTAGGGCTCTAAGGAATGATTTTTGTGTGCTTGAGTTTAAATGAGGTCAGTATACCTCCCTTCATCTTGATCGATGATGGGGGTTTTGGTTTCTAGTGGCCATCCGGGCATCTCAGTCATAGGTGGCAAGGAAGAGGTGAGTTGGCTCAGGTTGGTTGGTTGAAGGTGTGGAGGTGGCTACCAAAGAGGAATCATGGGTGTCCTATGTGTTTCAAATGCTCAAATGGGGAGGGTGAGGTGATTTCACCTCCCATGGGTCATGGCCGACCCAACCACCCATTGGGTCAGGTTCGACAGTGTCTTAGGTGCCTAGGTGGACCATTGGGAGAGTACCAAGTGGCCAAGGAATGGAAATGACCACTTAAATGGGTGATTTGTCTCATATGATGCCCTTGACCCAAGGGTAGAATGATCATTTAACATTGGATTTGATTTGTACAGATTTGAAATGAGCCAAAAGTGGGTTTGCCCAAATTTTAAGTCAATTGGAGTCGATTTGGTTAGGTTTGGCTCAATTTGACTCATTTAGGTCAAATTGGGTTAGGTTGGGTAAAGACCAATTGATCAAATTGGGTCAAACTAAGTGTTGGGTCAAGTTCATATGATCATTTGGATGTTTTGGTTCAATTGGTTTGGTTTAGTTTGGCTTAGATTTGATTTTGGCTCATTTGAATTCATTTGGGTCAAATGAAAGTAGACCAATTTGACCAAATTGGCCAAATTGGCTTGTGTGTTGGTTTAGGTTTAGTTAACCAATTGAAGATGATTGTAGGTTTGGCTTCAATTAATTTGGATTTGATTTTGATTTAGGCTAACTTGAACCTTTAGGCCAATTTGGGCTAAGAGGTTCAATTGGGTTCAATTCAATTCAATCATGGCTTTGGTCAAGTTCAATAATTTGGAATGAACTTGAGCCATTGGTTGCAATCAATTTGATTTATATTTTGATTTTACCCAATTTGGTCTTTTAGGTCAATTTCAACTTGGGTCAACAAGAGGGCCAATTGGGTTTGGTTTGACTCAATTGAAGGTCAAGTCATATACAACTATTGATTTTGATTTGGTATGAATCATTGGTTTCAAGGATTTGGCTTAGGTTGAAATTTTATTTGGGTTCATATGGGGTTGACTTGGTCAAATGACCAAGTTGCCTTAGTTTGACCAATTTGGGACAATTGATCAACCTGGGTGATCAACAATCATGATGGAGGTTTTGATTTTGGTCCCTAATTTGGGTAGGATTAGAACTTGGCTCAAATAGGTCAAATTGGCCACTTTGGGTCAAGTGGACCAATTGGGTTGGCTTAATTATGGGTTGAGTTTTATTTAGTTGAGTTTATATATGGATTTGAGATTGATATATAAATTCAATTGCAATAGCTTGGGTTCAAATGGGTTTTGGTTCATTTGAACATTTCAAGTCAAAAGGGTTAAGTTGGGTTTGACTTGGGTTAATTTTATTTTGGCTTGATGATTGTAGATTTCATTTATATTTATGAATATGATTGAAGGTATGATTGATTCATGAAAAAAATCAATTGAATTTGGGTTTTGGAATAAAAGAATTAAAGTCCATGGAGTTGGGGCATGTAGCTTAGGTTTGGATTTTTATTTGGTTTGATTTAGTTTTGATTAGTTAAATGTATATTTCATTTAAATTTGTGAAGATGATTAAAAATATGATTGATTAGTGAGAAAATCAATTGAGTTTGACTTGAGATTAAGATTTAGCTAAGTCCATGGGATAGGTCATATGGCTTAGGAAGGGTTTTGATTTAATTTGATTTAGTTTCCGTTTTGATCATTTGAATATAAATTTGATTTAAATTTAGGAAGATGATTGAATATATAAATTGATTATGAGAAAATCAATTGATTTTGGATTGATTTGGATTAAGATTTGGCTAAGTCCATGGGATAGGTCTTATGGCTTAGGAAGGGTTTCAAGTTTGAATTTGATCATGGGCTTCAATCATTTAGTTTTGGAATTTGGGCTTGGATTTGGATTTGAATTTGATGTTTGAATTGAACTTGAGGTTTGGCTTGAGAAAGTGAACATGGATTAGATTTTTGGTAGGTTGATTATCCTAATCCTTAAAGCATAACTTGATCATATGGTTAACTTCTAAGTCTTTAGGCTTAGATTAAGTGTTTACCTAATTGAGAAGTGTCTTATGACTAAGAAAGTCTTAGTGTCTAGAAGACTCTAAGTCTAAGAAGGGAAGATTGAATCGCACTCCAAAGTGAGGTCAACAGCCTTAGGCTCCATAGTGTTGCCTTTGGAGATAGATGATTGGAAGAGAAGCCAAGTTTCACATTATAGACTTGGATACAAATTTCAATGCTTTGCTTGGGAGACCATGAATACATGAGAACAACATAGTTCCATCCTCTCATATGTATGATGTGAGAGATGGGATCATCTATTATGTCAAAGGAGATCTCAAGCCATTTATAGTTCGGAGGTCGATATATGAGGATGCGCTTACTACCTCTCTCAAAATCAACAAGTCTACTCTTAAAAACTTGGACAAAGTTTAAAAATAAAAGAAAAAGAAAAAGAAAGAATAAGAAAAATAAAATGAAAAAGAAAAAGAAAAGGAAAGAGAAAATGAAAAAGAAAATAAAAGCGAGCGAAAATAGACTTGGCGGAGGAAGTTGAGCCTGACATCAGATTCAACCCACAGTTCATTACTCCATTTGAACATATTGGTAGGATGACCACCTCCACCAGCAAGTGGAAGAGGTAGTTCAAAGGTCCCCATGGGTGGAAAACCTCTTATTGGCCACCCAATAGAAGATAAGTCTTATATGGTTAGCACATCATCCACCTCTTCTCAATAGTAGATTGGAGGTGACACTTGAGCCATAGTGATGAAGACTCCCAAAGAAAGCATAAATGTATCCAATATATATGTGAAACGAAGTTAGGCATCGTTGGGAACCTTAGCTCTAACCCACTTTCCTCTCAAAAGTCGAGTTTGGTACTTAAGGAAGCCCTAAGTCATCCATAGTGAAGACTGAGGTTCTTTCAGCATCATCCTCAAGTCAAGAAGTTGATGTAGAACTTGAGGATGATTCATATAAAGATTTAATAGAATTTCCTTCGATTGGTACTTGCCATGTGTTCATAATTTAGCAAAGAAAGGGTTAATCCCACATACTTGGTCAAAGTATGTCAACTATTTTGAAAGAATATGGAAGAACAAATGAAATAGCTCTCAATCAAGATCGAGACTAGGATTTACTACAGTGGGTCCAGTCAGTGATGATGATTAATGCTTAGTCATCACCAATCATTTGGAATTTGATAGGTTCTTTTCAAATTACATTAACTTATATGAGGACCTATTCTTAGAAACTTCAGATGATTCATATGATTTTGAAGTCAAAGATGCACTGCCAGGGTTTGAAGAAGAGATCAAGTCAACCATCGATGAGCTCTAAGAAATCAAGTTAGGAACTAAACAAGATCTACACCCAACATACATCGGTTCATTGTTGAATGAAATTGAAACCATTTACTTAGTAGGCTATTAATTGAGTTTATGGACTACTTTGCATGGAGTTATAATGAGATGCTTGTATTGGCTCCTGATGTAGCAGTCCATAAACTAGTAATAGAGCCTACTGCTAACCCTATCAAGCAAGCTCCTAGATGCATGCGATTAGACGTAGAACAACAGATCATTTATGAAGTCAAGAAACTAATTGATGCTTCAGGAAGATACCACTGGCTAGCCAAAGTCATCCTAGTTAAGAAAAAGAATGGAAAAATTCACATATGTGTCGATTTTATGGATTTAAAAAAGGCATGTCCAAAAGATGAATTTTCACTACCAATCCTGGAGTTGATGGTGGACAGAGCTAACATTTATTTTGCAAGTGTTAGTTAGATTTCCATTCTTTTTTCTTTCCATGTAAATTTGTGCAATTAGGATTTTGAAATGATTGTTATGGGGATTAGGATGAGCATTGGTCATAAGGTCCTATCTTATGTACCATCCAAAAGAAGGAACCAAAGAAGAAAAGAAGAAAAGAAGAAATAAGAAATAAAGCTTGAAGATCTCCATAACAATGAATTCCTTACTTAATTGTAATTTAATTCATTTACAATCTGGGTTGTATAAGGGTAGATCTTGGCTACCCACATTTGATTTTTTTGTGTTTGTGCGATAGTTCCTGACCACAACAGGCTTTTATTCTTTTTGTGATTAGCTTCATAAATTGGTTGTTGATTTGTTTAGTTTGTGCATTAAGTGGTATGCTTTTCTTAGTTTCTTCCTAGCTTTTATATATGGCCATGTGTGGATTAGGCTCTTTAAGGAAAAAAATAAATATTTTACCCAACTAACAACTTAAAAATAAAAATTAAAGCAATTCATAACCTCATCTAAAGTTTAGGTTTAAAATCAACATAAAGAATTATTAACCCCACTTGGATGAGCATTTCTTTATAGATCATGCACAAATGCATCTTATTTCACTTTGATTGAGGGCTTCCACATTTGATAGAGAAACTTGGCTTGACCTTTGAGAGCCATGGTGGAAACTCACCTCCGCATCGCTAATTTTGGCCAATAACTTTTCATCCATTAATATGAATTATTAAACTGGGTCAAAATAATTGTCCAAAATAAAAATAAAATAAAATTTGAATTGCATTAGATTTTGGCCATCTGAAGCATGCCCTTTACATGATCTACTCTCTTTAGGGAGTGAGTTTAAGGACTTAGTCTCTTTCTAAATAAATAATAGCCTAGCTATCTTGTCAAGAATAAAGACTTGCCTACATGTATTTAAAATCATAGAGGAGTTAATTAATCCTCAGTAAGTCCATTATTGGGTGGTTTGTCCTCTTATGGAGGCAAACCAATTATCCATTTTCTTGTTAGATTATTATCCTTCTGACCTCACCAAAGCTCCTAGATTTAGGTTCGAGATGCTTCTCCCTTTTGGATAAGATAATTCCACACCTCTGGCATTTCCTTAATATTGTGTTAAGGAATCTTAAGTCCTAAATTTCTAATGAAATATGCAACTCAAATAAACTAAATCAATTTCAAAATGTAAAGCCCAAATAGGATATTTTGAGATACTGAAGTTTCCTAGCAAAGGGTATCTCATACTTATCTCCCATTCTATCTTCGATAATAGCCTCTTTGATCAATCCCATTTTGAGTTTTCAAAAATAAACCAATTGATTGATAATCCTTCCATTGAAATCTTCAAAAATGATCATTTGTCTTCGAGAGTTTTCCTAAAGAATCACCATTCTTGGATGTAAACCATGGAGCTTGCATAAGGAACTTAAAGATTTTAAAATAAATCACTTATACTTTTCCATGTAAAGTAGGAATAATCTTTGGTACATATGCATACCCATCATCCTGGAGTCCTTGTGAGGTGATTTTCCATTAAATAGTAATTTTCTTCAAGATAGTACACTATTTTTTGATAACATTCATCACCTAATATATTTGGGATCTACATGGCATCAAAAAAGATGAAATTCAATTCTTATCTCTTTTATTTCTCAAAATCAAAGACTCATAATTTTTTTTTCATAGTTTTCACATGAATCTTTCTATTCAATACACTCACACTTATTAAATGGAAAGATCATTTCCAAATAAAATTAAACTTTTTAAAAGCACATATGAATATCTTCATTTAATATATTCAAATCTATTAATGAAGATTTCATTCCAACTAAAATAAATATCATTTAGGAAATCCCACTTGAACATATCTCACATATGTTTTAAGTTGGAATTCCTCTCTTTCAAAAAGCAACAATCACATACAAAATAAAATTTTACATTTCAAAAAAATAAGATTGATCTCCATTCTACATACTTAAATTTGTTGAATGGAAGTCCTCTTTTCAAAATATTAAAACTTTAATAATCATATTTTAAAATTTTCAAACATTTTGGAACTTCATTTAGCATATTCAAATTTGCTAAGTGGTTTCCAAATCAAAATAAAAAATTTTCAAACACATTTTGAAACTTCATTTAGCATATTCAAAATTTGCTAAGTGAAGTTTCCAAATCAAACCAAAATTTTCAAACACATTTTGGAACTTAACATACTCAAATTTTTTAAGTGAAGTCTCCAAGTCAAAAATTCAAAATTCTAAACACATTTGGAATTTCATTTAACATACCCAAATTTGTTAAGTGAAATCTCCAAAATCCAATATCCAAAAATTTTTTAAACATATTTTGGAACTTCATTTAAGATACCCAAATTTGTTAAGTGAGTTTCCAAATCAAAATCAAAATAAACAATCATACTTTCAAAATTCTAAACACATTTGGAATTTCATTTAACATACCCAAATTTGTTAAGTAAAATCTCCAAATTCAAAATCAAAAATTTTCTAAACACATTTTGGAACTTCATTTAACATACCCAAATTTGTTAAGAGAAGTCTCCAAATCAAAAAAAAAAAAAAAATTAACAATCATACTTTCAAAATTCTAAACACATTTGGAATTTCATTTAACATACCCAAATTTGTTAAAGTGAAATCTCCAAATCCAAAGTCCAAAAATTTTCTAAAACACATTTTGGAATTTCATTTAACATACCCAAATTTGTTAAGTGAAATCTCCAAATCAAAATCAAAATTTTCTAAAACACATTTTGGAACTTCATTTAACATACCCAAATTTGTTAAGTGAAATCTCCAAATCAAAATCAAAAATTTTCTAAAACACATTTTGGAACTTCATTTAACATACCCAAATTTGTTAATTTAAGTCCAAATTCAAAATCAAAAAAAATTTTTTAAACACAAATTTGGAACTTCATTTAGCATACTCAAATTTGCTAAGTAAGTTTCCAAATCCAAAATCAAACATTTTCAAAACATATTTTGGAACTTCACCAACATATTGAAATTTGCTAAGTGGTTTCCAAAGTCAAAAGTTCTCAAACACCTTTGGAAATTATTCCCTTAGCAGACCAAATTTTCTAAGGAGAAGTTTCCATTCTGAAAACATAAACAAATCAAAAATTTTGAACACAACCTTTGGAATTTCATTTAGCATACTCAAATTTGCTAAATGAAATTTCCATTTCGCAAAATTAAGTGGGACTTCATCTTTAGTATACCAAATTTGTTAAAGTTAAGTCTCCACTTTCAATCACATCAAAAAAAAATGAAACATTTAGGATTCCCTTAGCATACCAAATTTGCTAAGGATCCTACCCTTTTAAAATCAAAACATCAAAACAAAATGAAACACTTAGGATTTCCTTTCCATACCTAAATTTTCTAAGTATATTTTCAAAAATTAAACAAAACACACTTGGATTCTTCACTTAGCATACCTAAATTTGCTAAGTGAGAATCCTAAATTTTTTAAAATCAAAACAAAATTCACAATCACTTTCTCAAACACTTCACTTAGCATACCTAAATTTGCTAAGTAAAATTCCAAAACAATCAAACAAAAAATAAAATCAATTAGACCCTTACTTTAACATACCCAAATTTGTTAAAGGAAAGGGTCCTTAAATCAAAATTCAAATTCAAGACAAACATGAACTTATGGAAGCATCCTTATAAAAATTTTGAATCCATATTTCAACATACCTAAATTTGTTGGAGTTGGATTCATATTCAAATTCTTCTTTCAATCAATCTTCTCAAATCCATTTGAACCCCACTTAACACTTTCAAGTTGTTGGATGTGGGTTCAAATTTTCAAATTCAAAATTCAAAATCTATGGAATAGAAATCTGATACAAGTTCATTTCTCATTGTAGATCTTTATAGTCAACACAATATAGTTTAGTTTCAGTTTATTACAATTGTTGAAATGGCTGGTTCTCAGAAGTTTGTCTTCACCTTGCCCCACGGTATGGATCTGGCTTTCGATCAGGCTGACTTCCCCTGACCATACTCACGATTCACTTTGGGGGGATTTGAGGAGCCGGATCACTTGTGAGGGCACTCCCTCACCACCATTAGAGGACTAGGTGACCGAGCGCGGTCGATTGACTCTCACGATTGATCTCCTCGTAGGAAAGTTGTGATAGTACCACAAATTTTGTTTATAGTACCCGGCGGTAGCAACCGACTCAGTTGTAGTTCATCCTGAGTTGCTCATGTTGCCCCGGTGAGGCTAGTACCCTACCATCTGCCCTCTGGGTAAGGCTCCCCTAGACTCGGGGTTGCCTCCCCACATTTGAGTATGGGTCTAGTCACTCCTCCCATCCTACCCACATGAATAAGAACCGCATGATCAAGGTACCACACAATAGGAGCTAGAGGCGCATCTTGATTAGTCATGGATGAGTTTCTGTTATCACTTCACCAGTTATAGAAAACTAGTTCCATCTCTCTCTAGATCAGAGAGAGAGAGGATGTTCACACCATCACCTCCTCGGTGGTGCACTTTCAGCATTTCTAGGTAGGAGGAGGTCATCTGACCTCGATCTATTTTATGCTAGGTAGTGGCATATGGACAGTCGGCACTTAGTTTGATCTTTGATCTATTATCCCCATGTATGGGGAGGCAGATTTTAGAGAGGGCTCATGAGGCCCATATACACATGTTACTAGCGGGGCGATGGAGGTTGCCGTTAGTCTTACGCTTTGATTGATTTTCTAGCTCGATGTGCCGTGTCGACCATATTGATAGTATTTCACTAGGACTAGCCACCAAGAGGGAAATTCTATGAGAGTTGGTGGTGTCTCCACCTCACCATAATCCACCATCGCGTGTAGGTTACGCATCTCCCATTCCATCTAAGACCATGAAGGACAAATCAGAAAATCACACCGTTGGTGATATATGGCCAAAGGATCCTACCCCTTCTACACCACCCATTATGGTAGGGCCGAGCTCTCCTCAACCTTCTGCCCTAGTGGTGGTGCGAGAAGGTGACCTGAAGCATCATGGTGGTCCTTCACCAACTCGACCATACGGTCGAATGTGGAAATGGTGACATTATTATTGATATTCCAGATGATAGTCAGCTACGGTGGTAGTGGAACATCCTAGGATTGTTACCCTCTTGGCATAGTAGTGGAGTATCATCATCCAATGAACAGTCCACACAAGATTGACTCTCCAATGATAAGCAAGGTCGGTGCCTCTTAGTGCATGATAGTGATCATCACCGGTCAGCCTAAATTGTTTATACCTGTTGAGTTGGATCATTCCTTAGATGAGATAGTTGCACATTATTTCATGGAGAAGAAGGAGATCTTGGGGTACACCTTGTCTAATGAAGAAAAGACTTGATCCCAACAAAGATGACTTGATGGGAGACTCAGCTGGAGTCTGCATGGTTGACACTAGAGGATCTCTTCTTAGGGAACAACAAGCCATGGACGGTGATGAGGTTGATCAAGGAGACACTACAAAATCAGCCCAGCACCTCGACATCAGTTGAGGTAGAAGGATGAGTAGATTGATAGGATGGCACAATAATTACATGACTTGTTAGCGGTGTCGATTCTTAAAGAAAGCCCATTTAGTTCATCTTACTATAGTTGACATCAATAACTAAGTTAGTGCATGTCTTGGACCTAGCCAAGACTCTACCTCTTATTGAGCAAGGTAGCACTAGCTTATATAGGAAGATAGTGGAAAGTACCTCCATATAAGAAAAAGATATAAAATCCATGGTTGAGCAATAGGTGAAGGAAGCTTTGGCTCAAGCCTAGGGAGGATCATCAGTTCCAAAGGGTTGACCCTACCTATAGAAATTCAATGATATCCAATATCCCAAGGGTTTCATGCCTCATGCATTCAAAAGTTTTGTTGGTAGTGGAAACCCAATGCAAGACATAGCACATTTCAGAGCCAGTTGTTGCAATGTAGGTGGCAGTGACACTCAACTTTTCTGCCTTTTCATTAGTAGTCTAGTGGGTATTGCTTTCAATTAGTATGCTGAACTACCCAACGGTTCAGTAAAGACATTTGCTGAGTTAGAGAAACTCTTCATTAAATGATTTTCTAGAGCTCAACAAAGGGTTATTGTAGGTGATCTCGTTGTAGCACAATAGCACCCTAGTGAGTCCCTTATTGATTATATTTTTTGATGGCATAACCTGAGTATGAAGTGTGAACTACAGCTGTCTGAACAGCATGCCAATGAGATTCTCTTAAAGAATATCCATGGTCTGGTCACCTTCATGCTTAAGGGCTTCACTATCAAGATATTTGAGAAGCTAATCAATAAGGTGGCTAGTCTACAAGGAGAGGCCAAATAGTTTCCTTTTCAAGATTAGTTGCCTAAGAAGAAGCCACAAAAGGTCTATGAGAAGAAGCTAGGAGTAGTAGCGGTGGTTGACAAGGGGAAGCAACTAGCTAGAGATAAGTCCGAGAGACCATGACCTCAGCAGCCTTCTCCTCCTTTTCCACCACCGAGGTAACCCTACTAGCCTCCACCACAACCTCCACAGCCAGCATAGCCACCACCTCAGCCATACCACTAGTAGCAATGACATGCATACCCACTGCCAGGTAGCTATGGTCCACCTACTTTATTAGATAAGTTAAACAAACTTTATTCTTTTAAGAGGGAGGTAATCAAGAAAATCTTTAAGAACTTGTTAAAGAAACCTGATTTTTAGTTACCCTAGCCTAAGAGACTGAAGGAAGTAGGCAAAAGTATTGATCCAAACTTTTTCCCTTACCACAGTATGCTAGGCCACATTTTGGAGGATTACTTTACATTCATGGACTGGCTTGAACACAATTTCAGGACCAGTGCTCTAGTTATCCCAAAAGAATACCTTATGGAACAACCTTCCAGTTCCATTAGGGTAATCCTTGGGGATACCTGTGATCCTACCAAAACCAAAGAAGGTTGGAACATTTCTTTGTCTAAAACCTCTAAGAAAATAATTCAGAAGATCAAGAAGTAGCATGTTGGCAAGTGCCAACTCTGGAAAGTGGGAGCTCAGTGAGACGTGTTGGCCCTGATAGCCCTTTAGCAGCACACAATGTCCACCCCTTCTTGTAGCTTTCACATCAATGACTTCTTCCATTTCAACTAGCTTTTCTATTTCTTCTACTAGTAAAACTCTTGTATCAGCGGATAAGGGTATCAAATCCTTTACTCCGCTCACTTTACTTGACTTCTACTTTGTACCTCCATATAATTCTAAGAAATTGAAGAATAAAGCTAGTTTGAATTATATCTGTGTCACTTCTAATGGGTTGTCTTCTTCTATGCCTAACGATAACTCTTCAAGTCTAAATAACAATAACAATTTTGATCTTTCTCTTTTTATTCAGGGTTGGACTTTCCAACTCTGAATACTATAGGTTGACCTTTTGAGATAGACTTGGAATCATCTGATTCTGAGAGTGCCATAGGAGAAGCTGTAGGTGAGTCTGAAGTGCAGGTAGAACCTACCACCACCTTGCCTCAAGAGATTACTGAACTCAATCTCTATAGTGGCAAGGTTCTACCTCTATGGACACCTCAAAATGGAAATAAGTAATTGGTATGAAGATCAGCCCTTCCAAGATGCTCCACCATTGGATATGCTTATGGAAGTCCATCCGAAGGTGGACTACAACATCCTTTCTCATCTAAGAAAGTTATCATCTAAGCTAAGCATATATGATGCCCTTATCGTATCTAAAGAGATGAGGGAATCACTAATCAAGGCCCTCCTTGATCTTGAAATATGCTTAGCTCAGCTGACCGCTATAGGTGAGGAAGCACATTATGCAAAAGAAGCCCAAGAGATCACCTTCATAGATGAAGACCTTCTTCTAGGGGACTTGGAACACAACTGTCCCCTCTACATTATAGTTGACATGGACAGGTTCAGACTCACTAGAGTTCTCATGGATTCAGGTTCATTAGTGAACATTATGAGTCTAAAGACCCTTGCCTATTTGAAGATTGACATGTTTACACACTGAGGAGATAAGATGATGTTGAGAGGATCCAATGATCAAGGTGAGCGGGCTTTAGGTTCTATAGTGTTACCTTTAGAGATATGTGATTGGAAGACTGAAGCCAAGTTCTACATCATTGATTCAAATTCTTCATTCACTTCTTTAATTGGTATTCCTTGGATACATCAAAATAAGATCGTTACATCCTCCCTTCATCAGTGCATCAAGTTCAGAAAAGATGAAATTGAATACCATATCAACAGAGATGGAAAGCCATTTTTAGTTAGGGAAGCTAAGATTTATGAGGATGTGACCTACTATCTTCCTCAAAATTCCCTTTCTCATGAACTTGGACAAAATTCAAATGATAAAAAAAGAAACAAAAAATGAATAAAAGAAAAGATAAAAGAAAATGAAAAGAAAAGTAAAAGTCAAAGTGGGCATGAAAGGGGAATTGAAGAAGAAGTAGATCCACACATCACATTTCACCCACAGTTCATTCCATCAAATGGACATGTGGGTCGGATGGCTCAACCTCCACTAGGTAGAGGCAGAGGAAGAAAAAGAGGCAGTTCTAGAGGTGGGAGACCCCATAGTTGGCCTTCAGCCAAAAGTGATCGTGTTCTAGTTCATAGGAGTACCCCTACTATTCACATTGACTTGGAATCCAACTCAAAGGATGAGTCCAATGTGATTAGTATACCAGCCAACCCTTCTCAGTGGGTTCCATTAGAGGCGACCTTTGATCTAGATAGATATGAAGACTAGGCCTCCATGCAAAGCAAAATATTCAAATTTGGTTTATATGAAACTATTAGGCAGCATTTGGGAACCTTAGCTCTTACCTCACTTACATCTCAAAAAGTTGAAGGTTTAGTAGTTAAGGAAGGCCCTAAGTCTTCCAATGACATGAAGTAGAAGAAGTTCTTTTTGGGATCATCATCCTCAAGCCTTGAAGTTGATGTAGATATTGAGGAAGATACTTTTAAAAAATTAATGGAATTACCTTTTGACTTTTACTCACCTTTTGTTCAAAATCATATATAGAAAAGTTTAGTTTCTCACACATGGTCCAAGCACAGGTTAGAATACTTAAAAAGGCTATGGAACAATACAGACAAGGAGGCACAATTATGAGTAGGACTAGGATTCGGTACAGTGGGTCCGGTCGATGACAAATTTTATTGCCTAGTTATTATCAACCATTTGGAGTCTGATAGGTTCTTCTCACATATCCCCAACTCTTATGAGAATGTATGTTTAGAAACCTCAGATGATCCAGATGATCTCTAAGTCAAAGAGGCACCTCCAGAATTTGAAGAGGAGATTCATTCCACAATTGACAAGCTTAAAGAAATCAACATTAGGATAGAAGAAAATCATCACCTGACATACATCAGTTCATTATTAAATGAAGAAGAAACCAATGACTTAGTTAGGCTATTGATTGAGTTTAAAGACTTCTTTGCATGGAGTTATGAAGAAATGCTTGGATTATAACCTAATGTAGCAATCCACAAGCTAGCAATAGACCCTAATATTACCCTTATTAAGAAATCTAGCAGAATGGAATATTGAACAACAAGTCATTTTTAAAGTCAAGAAATTGATCGATGCTGGTTTTATCAGGGAATATAAATATCTTATCTGGTTAGCTAGTGTCATCCCAGTTCAGAAGAAGAATGACCAAATTCACTTTTGTGTCAATTTTTCGGACTTAAACATGGCATGTCCTAAGGATGAGTTTCTCTTCCTATACCGAATTAATGGTGGACATCCTCATCTCATGCAGTCTTCTCTTTCATGGATGGATCATTTGGCTATAACCAAATCAAGATGTCTCATGAAGATGAAAGAAACACTGCTTTTCGAACCTCGATCAAAATCTTTTGTTATAGGGTCATGCCTTTTGGCCTTAAAAATGCTGGTGCTAAATACCAACATGACTCAAATCTTCAACGAACTCATCCACCATCAGGTTGAGTGCTATGTTGATGATCTAGTAGTCAAAAGTAGAGAAAAGGAAGACCACCTCTTTGAATTGAGAGAAATTTTTGAACGGTTAAGATAATATAACCTCAAAATGAATCCACTGAAGTGTGCATTCAGAGTCACTTCAGGGAAATTCCTTGGGTTTATTGTTCGACACTAGGGAATAGAAATAGACCCTAAAAGGATCAATGCTATCTTAGAAATGCCACCTCTTAAGAGTTTAACTCAACTCAAATCCTTTCAAGGATGGTTGGCGTATCTAAGATGCTTTATCTCAAACCTATCAGTGAGATGCAAGCCATTCTCAGCACTTGTGAAAAAGCATGCTAAGTTCAAGTGGGATGATAAGTGCTAACATGCTTTTGATGAAATCAAAGAGTACTTGGTGAATCCATTAATTCTTGCAGCCCCTATCCTGGGCAGGCCACTCATTCTCTACATTATTGCATTGGATAATACTCTTAGTGTTCTGTTGGCCCAAGCCAATGATAAAGGGAAGGAGAGAGCACTCTACTATCTCAGGCATCATCTAATCCCTACTGAAGCAAACTATCCACCTATTGAAATGCATTGTCTAGCTTTGATCTTTGCATCTCAGAAGCTATGACATTACATGCTTTCTCATAAGGTGAACTTGATCTCTCGAACAAATCCACTATAGTATCTCATGACATGGCCAACACTATTTGGACGTTTGGCTTGTGGGTCCATGATTCTCTCATAATTTGATATCATATTTATACCCTCCGTGCAGTAAAAGGATAGGAACTAGCGGATTTCTTAGCAGCATACCCACTTCCTGCTGATTCTCTGCTTAGCGACGATCTCCCCAATGAAAAAATCTTGAACTTAGGGGAGGCCAACAACCAACAATGGGAGATGTATTTTAATGGTGCAGGATCTTTTCATAAAGGTGAAGCACCATGATCTATTCTACCAGGAAAGGTAGAGGTAAGAATAGTTCTTCTAACTCTAAATCACGATGTGATGAGATTCTCAAACTATCATTCCAACCCCTGCACCAATAATGAAGCTGAGTATGTTGCTCTGATTGCTATTCTAGAGTTAGTCATCACTATCAGTGTCAAGAGCATCAACATCTTTGGGGATTCTAAGTTGGTCATCAACCAGTTTATCAGGTCCTACTAGGTCCTCAAACCCAAGCTTCGATATTACTATGAGTATACCATGAAGCTGTTGGCCTAGATTCCTGAAGTCACCATCTACAAGGTTTCCCGAGTAGAGAATGCAGTAGCTGATGCTTTGGTCAAACTTGCCAAAGAATTGGCATGTCCGGAATATGAGTCCATTTCAATAATGGTCCAAAATAGACAAGTCCTATCTCTTATTGATGTTGAACTCATCGAGAGACATTCTCTTGAAGGGGTGGTTTCCATTGCCAAAATGGATAAGGAGCTGGATTGGAGGCAACCATTCATAGGTTACTTGAACATCGAAAAACTACCTCAAGAAAAGTCACAGGCCCATCAAGTAAAATAACGAGCTCTCTCCTATGCTATTGTTGATGGAACCCTGTATCGACGGTCCTTTGACCAAATGTGGTTACATTATTTAGAAAAACACAAAGCACATGGAATTATAACCAAGGTACACTTAGGTCTATGCAGAGCTCATCAATCAGGTATGAAGATGAAGATGAAGATCAAGAGACTAGCATACTACTGATCGTCAATGATCACAGATTGCATGGATGTAGCTAGGAGATGCCATCTATGTCAAGTGCATGGTGTGGTCCTCCTCCAGCCACCCAACATTCTACACCCTACCTTGGCCTCATTGCCATTTGAGTGTTGGGGTACCGACATTATGGGTCCGATCGATCCTCCTTCTTCTAAGGGGCATCGATTCATCTTAGTTGCCACCGACTACTTTTCCAAGTGGGCAAAAACCATCCCACTCAGAGAGGTCACAACTCACCATGTGCTTTAATTTTTTAGGAACCATATCGTATATAAGTTTGGTGTGCCTCAATGAATTATATCCAATAATATTTCTGCATTCAAAAGCACGAAGATCAACAGCTTTGCCAGAAGATAAAATATAGATTGGAGATATTCCACCATCTACTACCCCAAAGCTAATGGCTTAGCAGAAGCATTCAACAAAAATCTCATCCAGATCTTGAAGACTCTCTTATGACAACAAATGATAATAGAATGAGCAGTTAGTTGAAGCCTTGTGGGCCTACCGCACCACATACCGAACCCCAACTCAGTCTACCCCATTTTCCTTAGTGTATGGGTCTGAAGCTGTTCTTTTTTTAGAAGTTCAAATCTCATCACTAAGGATAGCATTGGTTAACAAGATCACTACAGAGTAGAATGCAAAGTTGTGGTTAAAAGAGCTCAAAGATTTGGAGGAGAATTTCTTACGGGCATTCGAGAACCTCGAGTTGTACAAGGCCAAAATGATTTAAGCTCATAACAAGCTAGTCTGCCCTAGGTCTTTTTGAGTAGGAGAACTTGTGTTAGTCCTAAGAAGACCAATTATTGCTTGTCAAAAGATAGGAGGCAAGTTTGAACCCATTTAAGAAAGCCCCTATGTCATAGAGAAGGCCTACCAAGGAGGATCTTATCAGCTTATTGATTGTAAAGGGGAACACATGATGCTTCTAATTAATGGGCTCTATCTAATGAAATATTACCCATGTAACAAATCATGTTTGAAAATAATCATTAATAAAAAGAACAAAAAAAAATCTGATTCCATTCATCAAATCTTCTCTTCTTTTCAAATCCATCGTGATGTGTTTAGGGTAGGTGTAAGAGTCCCCTAGTGGCATCCTATCCCTCTTTCACAACACAAACATAATTTCTTGATGCTATTAGAATAGGTGTAAGAGAACTCGAGAGGCATCCTATTTTGATTAGCATAACTAAGTTAGGTGTGAGAGAACCCAAGCGACATCCTTTCTTAATGGAATCCTTTTTGCCATTTGTGGCATCATTTCACCCAAATCCCTAGTGTGTTTAAGGTAGGTGTAAGAGTCCCCCAAAGGCATCTTATTCCTTTTATCACATGCATAAAACAAACATAAATCTTTTATCTTGAGCTATTTTAATATGAGAGCAAGCCTCATGTGGCACTCACTCATTAGCTACTCTAGGTTAGGTCTACATGCTACCTCGCAAGTATGTCACCCCAGTGGTCATTTGTTGGAGGATGTGAGTCCCCACACTTTCTTCCTAACTTGATCATTATAAACCAATGAGGGCCTTGTTAGTATGGTAGTCTTCACTGCTCAGGCAGTAAGCTACCTCATGATTGACTTCATTTAAGAAGATGTGAGTCCCCATGCCTTCTTCTTGAACTAGCCATCATGCTCTAACTAGGTCGCATATATTTGAGGTTTAGGATAAGTCTCCTAGAGTCTCCTTTCCTCTTGATTATGTTTGAGTTCATACAAGTCCCCTAGTGGCATTCACTCAGTAGTCTCCCTAGATGGGATAACTATTGAGTGAAGGCAGATTATCCCGGATCGGTTACGCTATAGGAGGATGTTGAGTCCCCGAGCTTTCTTCCTTAGCTGATTATTGCAAATTGATGGGCACCTTAGGTTGGTTTACATTCAGTATACTGTCAGTGACTCACCTGGTGAGTACACCACTCTTGGTAGATTATAGTCCCTCTACTTTCTCCTTGAGTTGGACACCGAATACTTATTGGATATATGACTAGCCATGTCATCTTCTCTAGCATGTGGGATTAAGCACTTATAGGCCCAATCCCCTGCAGGCACTCTATTTGGATCATGTCCTTTGCGACCCCATTTAGACACTACCCGGGTTACTTTTGGTTTGGACAGTTCCCCTTTCCTAGTAGCCACCCATGTGGTTGAAAATATTTTTTAGCGGATGCACAGATTTTTCCTTAGTTTAGTATATCTGAAATAGGTCAAGGCTAATATAAGCTCCTTCTAAGTTTGATCTCTCACAAACTAACAAGGTCCACGTTAAAATAAATAAACTAAAATAAAAAAAACAAACAAAATTAATTCCCTTGTGGATTAGGAATTCAAGCATCCAAAGGGTCTCTTCTCCCATGTAGGCATCCTATCTTTAGGGCAGTGTCAATAAAACTCCCTATAAGAATTGCCTGACAACCAGAGTTCAGATAAATCCTCAGGTTGATACTCGCTCTGTAGTCACCATTAGGTTGGGTTCAATCTATTTTGCCACAAGCAGGTTACCCCGGTAGTCATTCCGCTTTGGAAGATGTAAGACTATGACGCATTCTTTCTAGCATGATTGTCGCAAACATATCGGCAGCCCTATGTCATGTTTGATTTGTTGTCCAAAGCAACCAATCATCCCAGTGATCTTTTCTAGTGGAAGATGTGAGTCCTCGAGCTTTCTTCCCTTCAATTAATCATTGCAAACTAAAAGGCACCCTTATGGTCAGATAGTTCTCCCATCAACCGAGAAGCTACTCCCTCTGGTTCAATAAATTTGAGATAGGTCTAGGCTTCTATAAGCTCCTTCTCAGTATGATCCATCACAAACCAATGGAATCCACAAAAAAAATAAAAATAAAAATTGATTTTGACTATCTTTGAGCTTATTTAAGTCCCTCTATGGCATTCACTCAATAATCAACCCTAGGTCAGGTTTGATTTATTGCCCAAAGCAACCAACCACCCCAATGGTTCCTTATTTCTAGAAGATGTGAGTCCCCATGCTTTCTTCTTAAGACTTGGCCGTTATATACCAAAATGGATTTTTCCTTTGTTGGATAGTTCTACCTTGTGGTTGGTAAACTACTCCCTTTGAATTGATAAATCTAAGTTAGATCTAAGCTTCCATGGCCCCTACTTAGTGCAGTTCATCGTAAACCCATGGGATCCATCATAATCAAAACAAACAAATCTAAAACTAAAATTAATTTTGACTATCTTCGAGAAGATTTATGTCCCCCAGTGGCATTCACTTAATAGTCAGCCATAGGTCGGGTTCTATCTATTATCTTGCTAATAGATTACCCTAACAGCCTCTACTTTGGAGGATGTAAGTCTACTATGCTTTCTTCCTAGTACAGATGCTACATATCGAAAGGCATCCCTTTGGTTGGCTAGTCCTACTATGTGTTTAGTAGACTACCCCTTTGGATTGATAAATCTGAGTTAGGTCTTAACCTCCATGGCTTCTACTTAGTGCAGTCTATTGCAAACCAACAGGGTTCATTCAAAATCTAAACCTAACAAAAATTCAAAGCAAATTCAAGCCTCTTCCCTAGTGGAATAAATTCAATATTTTTCTCCTTAGTGAGATTCAAATCAAATCAAACCTTTCATCTCCTTGTGGATGACTTGAACCTGCTTCCCTAGTGGAAGGTTCACACTCTATCCCTTAGTGGATTCTTCCTCTCTCTTATGTCTTGGACATAAGTAGAGCCACATTGTACTAAGCTCTGGATTCTTTCTTTTCCTTGGGTTAAGGATAGATTGTTTTTGTTAGTGCTTGTGATCTCTCGGTGTTGTTGATCATTTCGGTCAGCACCAATATGTGCAGTGTTCCTTGTCAGTCACACTGCACCTATTGGGCGCCCTATGTTAACCTCATTTTTAGAATGAGCTCTCAACCCCTCCATCTTATACATATGACTCCTCTTAGACCTTAAGAGTTCCTTAGTCTTAAGACACATCTAGTGATTAGGTGGACACTCAACCTAACCCTTCCGACTTAGAAAAGTTAGCCATAGGAATAGGTCATGCCTTAGTGGTGTTAGGAAAACTTCCTACCCTTAGCTTAAACCATTCCTCACTTTCCTTCTTTCAAGTCAAACTCCAAATCAATTCTATTTGATTTCCTCCAAACTCAAATCAAATCCATGATTGAAATCTATGATTGAAACCCATGATCAAAATTCATCAAAAATTCTTAAGTCCAAATTTTGCCTAAGTCCTTAATCTTCCCATAAGGACTTAACCAAAATCATGATCAAAACTAATCAAATCTTTAAGATTTTCTCATAATTCATTTATATTCTCATTTATATTTACATATATAAATGAAATATAAATTCAAATCAATCAAACTAAACTCAAAATTCCAAATCAATTCATGAAATTTTCTTAAGTCCCTTAAGTTTCCATTAATGGACTTAGCCTAAGCCTTGACCAAATCAATTCAAACTCATGATATTTTTTTAAAACTAATTAATATTCTCATTTATATTCACATGTATAAATGAAATATGAATATAAATCAATCAAATCAAACACTCAAATTAAATTATCAATTTAAAATTTCTTTAAGTCCCTAATTTTCCATTAATGGATTTAACCTAAACCTTGATCAAACCATCTCAAAGTCATGGGATTTTCACATAATTCTTTTATATTCTCATTTATATTCACATATATAAATGAAATATAAATATAAATCAATCAAACCAAATTCAAAAATTCAAACTTTAAACTCTAAAATTTTCATAAGTCCCTTAAAACCTTCTTAATGGACTTAGCCTAAATCATGATTAAACCACTTCAAATCCTTGAAATTTTCTCATGATCATTTTTTTTTTGGAACCCCATAGGGCAATTTTATTGCTCAAATAAAAAGGTTACAAGATCCTTAAAGGGGTTAAACTCTGAGACAACCACTCAAAGAGCTACAATCAACCTTAAGAGTAAAACCCCTATCTAAGAATAAAACTCACACAACAAAAGCAAATACAAACCCCAAAAACAAAGAAACAAATCTTTGCACGTAGCAATATCCACTACCATCCGCTTGAGAGGAGTAAAAGAGCTTTGATCCAATGAAAATTAGCAGAAACTTACAATAAAAGAAGGCACCTACAAATATCTTGAATGCCGGTAGTACCCATAGAGGAAATAATTATATTTGGAAACCTAATGCGGAGTTGGGAATCAATCCACAAGTTTGGGACAACCACATACATATCCATCCCACCAGGGGTACCACACATATGCTACTACCATCCAAATTAGGAGATTAAATTGCCACCCGTCAGAGAAAACAAACCTGAGATGACCCTCCATTTGAAGAAAATTATAAAGCTCACCACCTTGATATAAGCAGTAAATAAAAAGTAGTTGCTATCCACTGGATGAAACCAAATCACCTTACAACTCAAAGCCATCAAAATATGTTTATAGATCATGGCATAACCAACATGAGAGAAAGCAAGGCGAGGTAATAATAGAAAACTGACAACCTCCATGTAATAAACCCAGGATAGGCATAAGAAATCTCCGAATATCTGATTAGAAATTTTATTATCGCCTCTATCTAAAAACAACATGCAAGGCGGCCTCACAATCCCCAACCAATGGGAGACAACCAACACCAAAGAAACAAACATTTCCCTCTTTTATCAATAAAAAACTGCATAAACTAATCCAGAGAATATATACTAAGAGTAGGCAACAACCAGCCAAAAAGAAACAGAAACAAAAATAGAAAAGAAACAGAAAGACAAAGGTTAAAAGGCAATCAACAGTACTTCCTGGACCAAGGAAATAATTCCTACCTGATGGAATAAAACACCACCTCATCACCAAGTAACTAGTGATATCCATATTCCAGCTAATAATGAAAAAGATGACAGCATACAAACTTTTTCCTCGTAGCCCAGAGAAAATCATCATGATCAATTTATATTCTCATTTATATTCAC
Source organism: Cymbidium sinense (assembly GCA_021442155.1). Classification (NCBI taxonomy): domain Eukaryota; kingdom Viridiplantae; phylum Streptophyta; class Magnoliopsida; order Asparagales; family Orchidaceae; genus Cymbidium; species Cymbidium sinense. The sequence goes on from CM038214.1 coordinate 11,048,263, forward strand.
ATATATAAATGAAATATAAATTCAAACAATCAAAATCTATTCCAAAAATCAAACTCAAATCAACTCAAAATCCAATCTAAGCCTTTCAAGTAAAAATCTTGTACTTAGCCAAATCAATTTCAAATCAAGCCAAACTCTTGATTTTCTCTCATGATTCAATCAACCATACAATCATGAACCAAAGTCAAAACTCCAATCACTCAATCAAAACCTAAGTCAAAAATAAAATCCAAAACCCTTTCATATTATTCTTTTGAATATGAGACTGTCAAATAGATCAAAACCCATTTGACTTCAAATCACTTGTAAATATATTTATATTTCAATCATAAGTCCATATGATCAATCAAGCTCAAATCAAGCTTTGATCAAGCCATTTGACCCACTTAGGCTCACTTGACCCAAAGTGACCTAAAGTACCCTTATGAGCCAAATTTTAATCCTAACCAAATTGGATTGAACCAAACTCATATTTACCTCTCATCATGGGATGATCAATCAATCAAATTGGGTCAAACCAAGTCAAACCTAAGGGTTGACCAAGTCAACACTTAGCCCAAAATGAAACCTAACATAGCCAAATTCTATCATAGGCTAAATTGATTGAAACCATTGATCTAAGTTCACTCATGACCTATGTTTGAACTTGACCATGCCAACACTTGAGCCTAACCTAGCCCAATTGGCCACTTGACCCAAGTTAACCCATTTTTACCTAAAGGGTCAAAATGTGTCAAAACTTGATCTAAGCCAAATTGATCCAAACTAATGGGTCAAGTTCATTTCAAATAAATTGTTAAACTTAACCAAAGCCTCAATTGGCCAACTAGACTTAACCTAGCCCAATTGACCTTAGACCTAACTTGACCTAAAGGGGTCATGTTGAGCCAAATTTGTGCTTAGCCAAATTTGATTGGAAAAAAAGATACCAATCCACTCCATATGACTAACATAACCTAAACCTACCCTTGACCTAGCTCAAATAGGTTAAATGGGTCAAATAGGTCAACTTGACCTATTTGACCTAAATGAAGTTATATGAGCCAAATTCTAAAATATACCAAATTGAATCAAACCAAAGCCACCAAAACATTTCAAATGGTCATATGAACTTGATCCAACCCTTGGTTTGACCCAATTTGACCAATTGGTCAACTTGACCCAAGTTGACCCATTTTGACCTAAATGGGTCAACATGAGCCAAACCCTATCAAATAAATTCCACATCTTATGAAACTTGGGCAAACCTAATTTCGCCACATACCCAATATATCCAAAGTGAAAAATCAACAAAATAACCATTCTACCCCTAGGCCATAGAACAATTTTTTGCTTAATCCATGGGTAATTTGGTCATAAACTCTTCACATTCACTTAAGGCTCTCCTAAAAGCTCAAGGGGACCTAGTGAAGAGTGGTGCACCCAACCCAATGAGTTTGGGTCAGCCCAATTGGTCCCTAGACCAAACTCGACCCCATGGGTCAAAATTCCAAATTCAAACTCCCTCTCCCACTCAAAGTCAAGCACATGAAAGGTTGGAAATCCACTCCTTGGCTTAAACTGACCATGTGCACACTCAAAATAGCCAAAACAAACTCCCCAATATGTTCAATTAGATCAAAATGATAAGAGGGTGGATGATTGTCCGATCCTTCAAGGGCGAGATATACTCCCCCTAATTCATTTCAATTCTAACTTCCCCTCTGTCGATTGAAGTTAAGGAACTCAGAGCAAGCCTTAGAGAGTATCCCAAGCTTCTTAGAGAGGATTTGAAAACTCCATTTCTCAATTTATAGAGTTTGAAAATAGGGGAGGTCTTTTGAAGAGCCAACTTCCTCTTCACTCAATTTCCATCCAATGTCTCTTGCATACTTCATTAAGGAGCTAAGCCGAGTGCACCCAAGATTCCTTTGGAGTTCCCACAGCAAGAAAGAGTTGAATTGGTTCAAGGCCGCAAGCTAACTAAGGAGGAGGTGGTCCATATACCAATCCACTCAACCTCAAGTGTTCATACTTTCAACACAACTTTGTCTCAACCAGACGAAGCTTCTCCAAGGGAATTGAGCACGAGTGATCACCTCCATCGAGGTATGGGATTTTTTTACCATTAAACTCAATGTGGTGTGGAGCTTTGTGAAAGAAATTTTAATCCCATGGATTTTTGACTGTTGAATGTGCCGCTCTTTAGCTTTAGATGGTGTGGGTTGAGTTTGGTTTGAATCTGAGCACGATCGAGCTTGGATCCTCCCTTGATTATGGACAGTCTCTGTTGATCAAGGGGAAGAACTTGGGAGATCTTAGCCATCCATCCACATGTTTTGGATGGATGACCAAGATAATTCTCTACATTTAGATATCCATTATCCATTTTAAAATTACAGGGAGATCTCTGGCCATCCGATCTTTGATCAGATGGCAGAGATCAAACCGCATCCACCGTTAGCCACCATTTTGGATTTTATGTTTAAGTAAATCCCTTATGGTGCGACATGTGTAAAGCATGCTGACCGCTACCGCCACGCGTCATGTCGTGAGCTATAGGATTAGTTATAAATGTTTTAATTTATTTTAATTAACCTAGGGATCTTCTAAATTTCATAACTCCCTCTAGAAAATTCAAAAAATTATGAAATAAATCTTATGGAAAGATAATTTATCCTAAAATATTTAAAATTAATTTCAATGGGTTTTGAAATATGATTTTCTCTAATTTTGGGTTTTCTTGGAAACTTAATTTTACCAATTACTTTTTAATTAAGCCTCTTATTACTCCCAAATTTCTTGGGTATGTTTCAAGGGTTGACTTCTGCCTCCCCCAATTTTCTTGGGATTTATTGAAGGCTTGATTAGAAGAATTGCATATGGATTTCATAATTACCCTCCTTATGTAATTAAGGATAATTAAGGTGTAATTAGTGATTTTAATCGATGATTAGGGTTGATTAAGATCTGATTTAGTAAGTAGAAGGTTTATGGAATATTTTTGGGGCATTTCCCTTAAGCTATTCCCTAAACCCCCTTTTCCCCTTCTTAATCTCCTCTAAATTAATGGTTAATTCATTAATTATCCTCTTAATTAATTTCTAAAAATTCTAAGTTCCAAAACTTAATTAATCTACTTTGGGTAGATGCTTGGGTGTTTAATAGCCTAAGTTCAATTAAGGAAATCAAAACCCAATTCATAAGTATGAAAGGGTATTTTGAAATTACTTAAGCTAAAAACCTTAGCTTAATTAACCTTTAATTATGAGCTAAATTTTATTAGGCCTCTTTCTTATTAGGTGCATTGAAAAATTAAATTCTTTGTGAGTTTTATGTTATCTCATTGGCTCATAATTATTTAGTTAATTATTCTAAGGTGGTGTAGGTAAGAGATTAATTTACTTAATTCATACCTTAACCTAATTAATGCATAAAATGGATCTAATTATCTAAAAATTAAACTAAAATATAAAACACATGTGGGAATTGGTTAGGAATAGCAAACGCATCTCACCTTTTAAAAATTAAATCAAACTCCAAACCAAACAAAAAATCACATTGATTTCACTTTGATTTATTTCAAACTTTTTTATTCTATAAGAATGTCTTTAGGATTTAAGTGAAGTGAACTTGTTTACATGCTTTCATTGCTTTAAATCTTTCCCCAACATGTTAAAGTTGTATGTAATGTGATCTCATGCATTCATAATTCTAAAATGAAATTGTTTACTTTATGTCAAATTTGCATGTGTTGGCTAAAGTAGAAATATCAATTGATATTATCATTATTAAATCTAAATTATTTTCAAAAACTTATAAATCAAATACCAAATCTAAAAGTTTGCTAATCATACTTTCATTATAAGCTTGCATGTGAAAGAATATAAAGGTTTGCTTAACATAGGTTTCCTTTCATTCTTATGCTGGTTTAGTTTTGAATAGGAATTTGGTGAGGTCATTTAAAAATAACCTAACACTCACCTAATTCCATATCCTATTCATTTCTATGCTACCACTTAAGAAGGGTTACCTATACTTGCACACATAAATTGCATAAATAAAATGAATCCATTAATACAACTTTTGCATTCTCCTTTTCCATTTCATCTCATTTATACATATGTTTGTATTTAAGGTAAGTGGTATATTAGTCTTGACAACCTCGAGGTTTTGAAGCTTTAAGTAGCCCTAAATAGGTCTTGTACCTTACACCTCTAGTTAACAATAGTGCTGTACTCACTTATGCCTTTCTTACTTTCATGTGTGTATGTGAAAATTTTGATAAGGAAACACTTTCTACTAATGAAATTCATGCATAGAAAACTCCTAAATTTCTTTAAATGAATTACTTAGCATGCATCATAAAGTCTGTCAAATACTCTCATTTGTATGTATAGATATGCTTAGGGTCCTTTCATATGCATGTTATATATGTTTGGAAAGAAAGGAAGTAATGTGTGTTATGTAAATTTTGATTGCATTTCTTTTTGAATAAGTTTGTTTAGAGTTTATCAAAACATAGGGCTTGTTAAAAGATTTAATCAAAACATTCACCTAAACAAAACTAAAATGTGAACCTACTTTAGAAATTACTTAGGTTAGGGAAGGAAAGAAGTTCTCTTCTCTTTCCTCTCTTCATAACTTAGTAATTAATTGTAGGATCTATTTAAACCAAATCAAAACATGAAATAAAATCAACCCAAAATAATTAAACAACTTCGATGAAACCCTCCTCTAAGTTGAACATGTTCTTCACACTTAGAAAATTTGAACCTAAAGCCATAGCTAAGCATACCACACAAACCTTCAAAGTACACACATTAGCCTAAGTCACCACTTCCTTAGGTTAGATTGATTACATGCTTTGATGTTTTTTTTGTTTTATGATATATGTTTTAGACTGGATGTTAGGGTGTATGCTTGTAGAATGAATGGTAGAATGTTCTAAGTCTAACTATTTTTTTCTACAAGGGATTGTGTTTAAGGGTGCTATCACAAATAATAAATGCTTTTGCTTGCGGTGCTTATGCCTAAGCATAATAATAAATAGGTGGACTTAGTCACCCATGTGTGGTGTGATAAGTCCAATATACATGCTTGGGATTTGTGTGGTTTGTTTTAGCTAACCTTTGTTTTGCAGGTGTTAGTTAAATTTCCATTCTTTTCCTTTTCATGTAAATGTATGCAATTAGGATTTTGGAATGATTGTTATGGGGATTAGGATGAGCATTGATCATAAGATCCTATCTTATGTACCATGTGAATCCTTGGAGCATCTACAACCATCCAAAAGATAGATCCAAAGAAGAAAAGAAGAAAAGATGAAGAAGAAGAGAAAAGAAGAAAGATGAAATTAAGTTTGAAGAGCCCCATAATAATGAATTCCTTGCTTAATTGTAATTTAATTCATTTATAATCCAAGTTGTATAAGGGTAGGGCTCGGCTACCCACATTTGATATTTTTGGGTTTGTGGGTGGTGCTCGACTACAATGGCCTTTTATTCTTTTTGTGATTAGCTTTATAAATTGGTTATTGATTTGTTTAGCTTGTGCATTAAGTGGCATGCTTTTTCCTAGTTTCTTTCTTCATTTATGTATGGCCTGGATGTGGATTAGGCTCTTTAGGAAAAAGTAAATCTTTTACCCAACTTAACAACTCTAAAATAAAAATTAAAGCAATTCATAACCTCACCTAAAGCTTAGGTTTGAAATCAAGATAAAAGAATTAGCAACCCCTTAGCTGGATGAGCATTTTTTTTATAATATTATACACAAATGTATCTTATTTCACTCTTGATTGGAGGGCATTCACTTTTTCTAGAGAAACTAGGCTTGACCTTTGAGAGTCATTATGGAAACTCATCTCCTCCCTTCTCATTAATTTTGGCCAATAACCTTCTTTCTCATGCATTAGTTATATGAATCCTATTAGCCAGAGTCAAAATAATTGTCCAAAATTAAAAAAAATAAAATTTTAATTGCATTAGATTTAGGTCATTTGAAGCATGCCCTTTACATGATCTAGTCTCTTTAGAGAGTGAGTTTAAGGACTTATTATCTTTATAAATAAATAACAACCTAGCTATATTGCATAAGCATAAAGACTTGCCTACATGTATTTAAAATTGTAGGAGTTAGTTGGTACCCCAGGTTGTTAGTCAAAGTCGGTGGTTTGTCTCTCTTGTGGAGGCAAACTAATTACCATTTTTCCTTAGATTTAGGTTGTGCTTTCCTGAAGCTCCCTAGATTTAGGTTCTGGTACTTCTCCCTTTGCCATAAGCATAATTCCTCACCTCTTAGGCATTTCCTTAATCTTATGTTAAGGAATCTTAAGTACTAAATTTCTAATGAAAAATGCAACTCAAATAAACTAAATCAATTTAAAAAAATGTAAAGCCCAACCATAAGATAGTTAGAGATACTCGCTAGGTTTATTAGCATCGTGGGTATCTCCTACTTATCTCCCATTTTGGCTTTAATAATAACTCCCTATTTTGATCAATCCCATTTGACCTTTCAAAAATAAACCAATCAATTGATAGTCCTTCCTATTGAAATCTTCAAAGACAACAATCATTTACCTTAATCGAGAGTTTTTCTAAGGAATCTCCATTCCTTAGGATGTAAATAACTATGGGGGCTTGCCCCTGTATGAAACTTAACGAACCCAGTTTAAAATAAAACTTTTCCATGTACAATAGGGGAAGAATCTCTGGTATATATGCAGACCCATCATCCTTTGGAGTCCATATTGACGTGATTAGGTCCATTAAAGAGTAGTGACTTCAGTCTTTCGAGATAGTACACTATTCCTTGATGACATACTCGGTCACCTGAATAAGTACATCTTCAAATCTACGTGGCATCTTAAAAAGAAGAATTTTTATATGTCTTTTCTCTTTCATTTCTCCTCTACAAATTTGAAAGGAGACTCCCTATATGAATTTTTCACCACACCACCATAAGGACAAACAAAAATAATGAAAAACCACCAAAGCACCCTTCTAGCCACAAGGTAAAGAGAGAAAGCAACAAATAAAAGCCACCAAGCCTAAAAAGGATGTGAAGAAAAATAATCACCAAAAGGCACAACACAAACTCAAGAGTAAAAAGATCAACAACAGCCATAAAAAATAGCCGCCCAAGATAGCCACGTGAGGGTAGTGGCAAATAGCAGTACCCACCAGGCCCAAAATTAGTAGTAGAAAAACCATCCTAAGTAAAGAAAAGGCCAACCAAAACTAGAGGCAATACCAATGCTAATTAAGACAAGGGAAAAGTCAAAAGCAGGTAGAGGCATAGCACAAAAGGAGGCCACCATAAGTTTAAGGCAATACTTGAAGAAACTGTTGACATTCAAATCCTTAAATAAAATAGTTAGCCAATGAGAACACCTCTCCAATAACAGAGGCTGAACAACCAGCAACCACCTCAAAGAGTTCTCCTAAATATTACAACACAAACCAGACAAGAGAGTGAACTAGGCAGAAGAATGCAACAAAATGAAAATGCACACAAAGAAAAACAAAGAAAACCTAAAAATAAGAAGCAAAATTAATTTTTGAGATAAGGTAATCTGGTGTTATCCAGATTAACCAAGCCTTTAAATTATCTAGGAAAATTAAAATGATCATAAAGAGTGAGATCATTTAACACCTAGATTAGCTAGAAAATCTACACAGGCATTTCCTTCTTGCCAAATATGAGAAATTTTAAAGCATACTTGAGAGAGGAGTGTTCTAGTATGATTAAGAAGATAGAATAAATCTGTATTCCCCATCTTAGTGGAAGTTAGCAAGTCAATGAGTAAAAGAGCATAAACTTTAATCCAAATATTAGAAACCTTTTTGCAAACAAATGTCAATAGCTTTATTTACAACCATTAATTCAGCATAAATAACAGAACAAGCATTAAGAGGATAAGCAAAAGTACAAATGACATTACCTTTTACATCCTTAAAAATACCACCACAACCAAATGTATTCTGAGAGATAAAGCCATTAGTATTAATTTTAACAATATTATTGTGAGGTTTTATCCAATATATAATTCAATCTTTTTTACAGAACGTGATCTCAGGAAAGTAAAGACCCAATTTTTTGGCCATAAATTTGAAACCTCTAAAATGTGTGTTACTAATTAAATTAACATTAAATAATGCATGAATTTTTTCTTTGGTTCTAGCAATATTCCTTTTATGATTCATAGGAATACCATGATATTTAGCATCATTTCTATCCATCCATATAAACCAAATAAGGGTAATGACAATTAAAACTTGGATATGACCTTTCACAATTTTTTGGAAATATGCTTCAAGAAGTTGATATAAAGAAAGAAAGCCATGGAAATGGTTAGTATTAAAAAGATCATCATACCAAACCCATAATTTGGAGGAAATAGCACCATTGACAATAACATGATTAACATTTTTAATATGAAAATAACAATAACATTTGGAAGGAAAATGAAATCTTTTATCCCAGAGTAAGGAATCAACAGGAATGAAGTTCTTTCAAATTCTCCAAGGACAAAATGTAAGATAGGGATGATATCATTCCAAAGTTTAATAAATATATTAGAAGAAATATGAGCATCTCTAATATAATTTGAAGCCTCTTTAAGAATAAAATCACCATTATAAGACAACTTAAAAAGAATTTGATCAGTTTATTGGAAAGGATAGTAATCTCACTAAATAAATCCTAAAGAGATATAAGAATAACTTCACTAAGTTTACTGTCATTCCACTTATTATTAAGCCAAATGGAGTTAACTTTAGTAGTGAAAGTAGAATGGGTAGATAAAAAATAATCAATAAAACTACCACCAATCAAGTTGTTTTGCCAAATAAAAGAAGATCCTAAATTTATACCCCAATATATCAAAGATTTAGACTCCCAATTTAATGGAGCAAAGCCTTTCCCAAACCGGGGAGTCACCAACTTTATAACTACAGATTAGAGGGTGCCTACCCTGACAGTACTTAGCTATCATAAAATTAGCCCAGAGGCTATCTTTTGTTTTCTAAAATTCCACCAAAGTTTATGGGAGAAGGCAGTAATAGGTTCACAAATAGGTTTGTAGCCAAGCCCACCTTCACCCAGAGGACCACAACATTTATGCCAAGAAGTCTAATGCATCCTTTTAACTGAATTATTAGAACCCCAAAAAAATTTATTAAGGAGATGATCAATTCTATTTAAGATAGAATTAGTTGGGATAATGGTTTGCATAAGATATAAAGGAATCAAATTAAGAGTACTCTTAAGCAAAGTAAGCCTGACACCAAAAGAAAGAAAGAAAGTGAAATTCACACACCAAAATTTTATTAGAAAATTTTGGGACAAGCTCTTTAAAAAGATGGGATCTTTTTTGACCTTTGAAAAGAGGAGTACCGAGATATTTAATAGGGAGTTGTTGGTGTTTAAAGTTAGTGATTCTCAAGATTTGATTGATTTTATCATTAGAAATTTTAGAGGAGGTAATAAAGAAGCTCTTGCTTTCATTAATAGAAAGACCAATTTCTCTACCAAAATTATTTAAAAATTTCTTAAGTCTTTTGATATGATGAAAAGAAGCATTACAAAAGATAATGAAATCATCAACAAGGCTAAGATGAGAAATAGGGATACTACCAAGAGTTCTAAAGTACAAGCTAGGATTATTATTGAATAAAACATTTAAACTCCTAGAAAGGTATTCCACATCAATAATAAACAAAGATGGGGAAAAAGGATCTCCTTATCTCAAACCATGAGAAGAAGGAAAGAAGCTTAAAGCTTCACCATTAAGAAGAATAGAAGGCCAAACATTATTAATACATTTTTAATAAGCTGAATGAAATTATTAGGGAAACCAAATAAATGTAGGATATTTAAAAGGAAATCTGAAGAGATATTATCAAAGGCTTTAGAAATATCTAATTTAAAAAGGATGTTACCACCTCTAGTTGGAACATCCAAATCATGAATAAGCTCTTTAGAAAGAAGAATGTTATCAGATATAGATCTCCCTCTACCAAAACCACTTTGGTTGAGAGAGATAATTTTTTTAAGTAAAGGAGTAAGTCTATTAGCAAGAATTTTAGAACTCAATTTATTAAAGAAAGTGCAAAGACAAATAGGCTTGAAATCACTCCAAGAATCTAGATTATCTTTTTTAGGTATGAAAATAATGGAAATGCTTGAAAAATATTTAGGTAGAGGATTATTAATAAACAAATCAATAATAGCATCGATTAAGTCTTGATTAATAATAGACCAACAAATTTGAAAAAATTAAGTAGCATAACACTTCAGACTAGCAACAAAATCAATGTTCATGGTATTGAGAACTTTGCCAATCTCATCTTCAGTAGGCAACCTAGTAATCCAATGATTGTCATCATTGGTAATAATAGAGGGGATCAAATGTGAACTAAAAATAGCTTCATATGGGTGGCTTTTATTAAGCATATTTCTAAAATGGTTAATAACAAAATCTTTAATAACATTAATATCAGTGATCCAATCTCAATTATCATTTTAATTTTTTGGATATAATTTAAAGCTCTCTTTTTATTAAATAAAGCATGAAAATACCTAGTATTCCTATCCCCATCAGCAATATGTTTACTAGCAGCTTTTTGCCGCCATTAGGTCTCTTCCATATTCTAATAATTAACAAGTTTATATTTAGCTTCATTCAAATCCTTAAGTTTAGAAGAGTCAGTCAAAATAGCATTTTCAAGATCACAAACAAAAAGTTTCATATTTTTTATATAAGCAAAAGGAATTTTAAAATAATGTTTGTTCCATAATTTTGTTTGAGCCTTTTAAGCTTAAACAATAATCTATTCATTCCCTTAATCGAATTATAAGGGTGTAATGGGGAAATCCAATTAATGGCCATAACTTTAAGAAAATCCAGATGTTGAATCCACATATTTTGAAATATGAAAGAGGGTGAGATGTTTAATCTTTTAGAGTTTTCTTTAATAAAAACAAAAAAGGGGCATAATCAGATAAAGTCCTACTCAAATGGTCAACAGAGGTAAGAGACCATTGATTAATCCAATGAGAGTTGACAAGAATTCTATCTAAATGTTGTGAGAGCTTAGAGTTTTGCTAAGTATAATTGGAGCCTTTAAAACCAATGTCAATAAGATTGCAATCAAGAATCATATTAGAAAATTCTTCCATATAATAAATATTAGGAGAGCAACCACCCCTTCTTTCTAAAGAATAAATAATAGTGTTGAAATCACCCACAACTAGCCAAGGTTTGTTAACAAAAATAGCAAAACTTTACAAATTCTCCCAAAGAACATTCTGACTAGCTCTATTGCAAGAAGCATAAACAAAAGAGCCTAGAACACAAGAATCACCAAAAGAAATTTAGGCATTGACAACTTATTGTAGATCATCTAAAATTAAAACATTTAAGAAGCTATACTAAAGAACCAAATTTTATTACGGATGTTAGAGAAAAAATTATTGAAACAAAGCATTCTAGCAACATGATTGATTTTATCAACATGTACAAGAGGTTCAATAACAAAAAGTAAAGACATATAGTTAATTCTACAGAGATTTCTAATACGATTATGAACAGTGAGGGTACTAATCCCTCTAATTCCAAATAAGAGAATTAAACATAAAGAAAATTGTAAAAGGAAATTAAAGAATAAAAATAAAGAGAGAGAGAGAAAGAATAACAAATCCTCTCCTAAGACAAAAATTGAAACAACACATTATTTATGTGTAAAGGATCCAGATCTAGTAGATCTGACAAGATTAGAAGGTTGCCTCTTAGAGTTTTTAGTTTTCTTTCTAAAGACAATTTGAAATTTTATGTTTTTATCCAAAGTGTCACCTTCGAATAGAGATTGATTATGAATATTGTTAATATGATAAGGATCAGGAAGAACATCTCTAATCACAACTCCCCATCTTCCAAATCAACATTTTGTTGAAAAGTGGGATTAGAATGAAGATCAATCTTGGAATTAGGGGATTGAAAAGAAATTATACCATTCAAAGCATAATTACCAATGTTAGAATCAGTGTTTTGCTCAAGAATTTCAGCCACATTCAAGCTATCATTCAAGCTATCATTAAAATCTTCATTTTCATCAATTAATATTGGCAAAGAAGCATGAATAGACTCTTTAGAGAGTGAATCATCATTTTGTTCAACCTCTTTGAATTTGGAATTCACCATAATAGGCATATTTTCCTATAAAGAAAGGCTGTTGGGTAGACCATATTTTTCAACATTATTAATACCTTTGTCATTGTCAAAATGAGAAGCAGAATCAGCAATTTTAGGAACATCAGAAGATTCCAAAGAATCCAACCTAATATCAACATTTAAGATTTAGGGATCAAAAATTCTTTTAAGATGCTAGCATGAATCTTGCAATGAATAGAAAATCAAAATCATTTCAAATTTGACTTTTTTATAATTAACAAAACTTTTCAGACCTCCTTAGGATGTTTTTTATAAGTCAAGTTCAACTAATATATGAGCAATAGAGGGTTGGGATCTCACGGAGCCTTTTGGTGAAAGAGCAAACAAATAAAACATAGTGGGTAACATAATGGATTCTCATATTTGGAAGAGCTAACCACACAAGAACAATAGGACATTCCTCCTTTATATCAAAAAGGGAAGACCAATTCAACAAACACATTTGAAAGATAAAGACAAAATAAGATCGACGTGAGAAAACCCTTGAATAATCCAAATTGTTCGTAAGTTGAATCAAAATATGTTATAGATTGATCAAGCCAATAGAGAAAGCACCCAAAAGTTTAAGGTTATGAAAAAAGGATCAAATCTTATCCAAATTCAACTGGCTCGAAGTAAATTTTCTAACAAAAATAAATTTGAAAGGTTTTGCAAGCTTTTTGAAATCAAGACCTGAACACATGATTGCAAGCATACCTTGAGAAGAAATCAAAATTAGATTCACCGAGTCAGAAGAGATAGAACACTTACTAGAAAGTGCATCCTTAAAGGATTTAATAGCACTAATGGCATTGGGTTCAGGAATGCCCAAAAAAGTGGATTCCCTAGCCAGATCATCCAAATTGGGAGATGTAATCTACGAGTTCAAGGTCACTGCAGTAATATTTAGAAGAGACACATCACGCGAGTGGCTAGAGATTGAAAAGGCTCAAAAAAATAGTCCAGAATGATGAAGGATCCACAAAAAATGAAACAGGAATGCATCGATGAAGGGGAAAACAAAATCATGTCATAGGAGAACAAGGAGGGTGGGTTTAGGTTAGGTTTAGTTTAGGGTTTGGAGTTTTGGGTTTAGGGTTTAGGGTTTAAGGTTTAGGTTTTAGGGTTTAGGGTTTAGGTTTTTAGGGTTTAGGTTATACGGCTTAGCATTTAGGGTTTAGGGTTAGGGTTTAGGGTTTAGGATTTAGGGTTTAAGGTTTAGGGTTTAGGATTTAGGGTTTAATGTTTAGGGTTTAGGGTTAGTTTAGGGTTTCAACTTTAGGGTTTAGGGTTTAGGGTTTATGATATAGGGTTGTATGTTTAGGGTTGTAAGTTTAGGATTTAGGGTTTAAGTTTTTTTTTTTTAAATTAAGTAAACAAGTAGGTTTAGGTTTATTTAGTTTATTTCATTTATTTTTTATTTGTTTTAATTTATTTTTTATATTTTTATTTAGTTTTTTTATTTTTTATTTCATTTTGATTATTTATTTTAGCTTTATTTATTTTAGTTTAGGTCTTTTATTTTAGTTTATTTTTTAGGTTTAGATTTATGTTTATTGTTTAGTTTAGTTTTATTTTTATTTTATTTTTAGGTTTAAGTTTTATTTTTTATTTTTAGGTTTAGGTTTTAAGTTTTTATTTTATTTTCTTAGGTTTAGGTTATAGGTTTTTATTATAGGTTTAATTTTAGGTTTTATTTTTTTATTTAGGTTTATTTTTTGTTTATTTTATTTTAGGGTTTAGGTTTAGTTTATTTTATTTTTAGGTTTAGGTTTTATTTATTTTAGTTTAGTTTATTTTAGTTTAGGATTAAGTTTATTTTTGGTTTAGGGTTTTTTTTAGTTTAGGGTTTAGGTTTTATTTTTAATTTATTTTTTGGTTTATTTTTTAGGTTTAGGTTTTTATTTAGTTATTATTATATTTTATTTTAGGTTTATTTTATTTTATTTATGCTTGGATTTTATTTTATTTAGGATTTTTATTTTTAGCTTTATTTATTTTTTTAGTTTAGTTTAGGTTTCTATTTTTTTATTTTACATTATTTTTTATATTTTTAATTTTTTACTTTTAGGTTCATGTTTAGGTTCAGGTTTAGGTTTAGGTTTTAGTTTAATTTTTATTTTATTTTATTTTTTATTTTACTTTGCTTTAGGTTTATTTATTTATTTTATTTTTATGTTTTATTTATTTAAGTTTAGGTTTTTAGGTTTTCAAGCTTTTAGGGTTTATAGTTTATGGTTTGGATTTTAGGGTTTAGGGTTTAGGGTTGTGGGTTTTAGGGCTTAGGGTTTAGGGTTTTGTGTTTAGGATTTAGGGTTTAGGGTTTAGGGTTTAGGGTTTAGGGTTTTAGGGTAGGTTTAGGGTTTAGGGTTGTGGATTAGGATTTAGAGTTTAGGGTTTAGGGTTAGGGTTTTTTTATTATTTTTTACATTTTTTTTATTTTTTTAAATTAAGTAAACTAGTAGGTTCAGGTATATTTAGTTTATTTTGTACTTTTATTTAGGTTTATTTTTATTTCAATTTAGTTTTATTTATTTGTTTTAAGTTTATTTATTTTATTTTAGGTTTTTTATTTTAGTTTATTTTTTAGGTTTAGCTTTAAGTTTAGGTTTATTTTTTAAGGTTAATTTTATTTTTATTTTATTATTTAGGTTTAGGTTTCATTTTTTATTTTTAAGTTTCAATTTATTTTCAGTTTATTTTTTTAGGTTTTTATTTTAGGTTTATTTTAGTTCTATTTTGTAGTTTAGGTTTAGGTTTATTTTTATTTTATTTTATTTTATTTTATTTAGGTTTAGGTTTAGGTTTAGTTTATTTTAGGTTTAAGTTTAGGTTTTATTTATTTTAGTTTTATTTAGGTTTTGGTTTATTTTATTTTTATTTTAGGTTTAGTTTTTTTTAGTATAGGGTTCAAGTTTTATTTTTTTATTTATTTTTTGGTTTATTTTTTAGATTTAGGTTTATATTTAGTTTTTATTTTATTTTATTTTATTTTAGGTTTATTTTATTTTTATTTTAGGTTTATTTTTTATTTTATTTAGGTTTTTATTTTTTTAGTTTAGTTTAGGTTTTTATTCATTTTATTTTAGTTTAGTTTTTAACTTTTATTTTATTTTCTTTTTAGGTTTAGGATTAAGTTTAGGTTTAGGTTTAGGGTTATGTTTAGGTTTAGCTTTTAGTTTATGTTTTTATTTTATTTTATTTTTTATTTCATTTTGTTTAGTTTATTTTATTTATTTTATTTTTAGGTTTTATTTAGTTTAGGTGTAGGTTTTTAACTTTTTAGGGTTTAAGGTTTAGGGTTTAGAGTTTAGGGTTAGTTTAGGGTTTAAGGTTTAGAGTTTGAGGTTTAGGGTTTAGGTTTTAGGTTTAGGGTTTAGGTTCAGAATTCAGGTTTAGGGTTTAGGGTTAGTGTTTAGGTTTTGGGTTTTGGGTTAGGGTTTTTTTTATTTTTTTATTTTTCATTTTTAGTGTTTTGGGTTTACGTTTTAGGTTTAGGGTTCAAGTTTTGGTTTAGGGTTTTGGGTTTACAATTTTTTTGATAGAGAATAAATTTAGTTTCAACATTTCTTCTTTTTCATTTCATCAACTAAGTAACACACTTAGTTCTCTAAGACATAAGTGATGACATAGACAAAAAATGAGCATGCATAGAACAAATCAAACACCTTAGATAACTAGAAGATTCTCTATTGTAAAGACACAATTCCAAAAGTTGTAGATCAGATCGGTCGTTCTTCAGTTTCTCCAGTTCTCATCAAAACCACCTCAACCTCTCGAGTAGCGAGATCCACCATCATATCCCCAATCTCTCCCTCTACCACTACCACGGTTGTAACCTCCGTCATTCATCTTCCATAACCACCCCTGCTCCAACCACCAAATCCATATCCACCAGCACCTCTAGATCCCCCACCACCACTATGATAATTACAACCTTTGCCTTTGCCTCCAGTGCCAGATCTAGATTGAGCATGTTTGACGGTGATGTTCTTGCAGTCATGGTTTTTTCCATTCTTAAGGTTTAGGTTTAGGTTTATTAGGCTTAAGTTTATTTTTTAATTTATTTAGTTACTTTAGGTTCAGGTTTAGGGTTTGGGGTTTTAGGTTTTGGGTTTAGGGTTTACAATTTAGGGCTTATGTGTTAGGGTTTTATTATTTAGGGTTTGGGTTTAGGGTTGTAGGTTTTGGTTTCTGGGTTTGGGGTTTAGGGTTTACTGTTTGGGATTTAAGGTTTAAGGGTGTTTTTTAAATTAAGTAAACTGGTAGGTTTATGTTTATTTAGTATATTTAGTTTATTTTTATTTTTATTTAGGTTTATTTTTTATTTTTATTTAGTTTAGTTTATTTATTTTAGGTTTATTTATTTTAGTTTAGGTTTTTATTTTAGTTTATTTTTAGGTTTAGGTTTTTATTTTATTTTTTTAGGTTTAGGTTTTAGGTTTTTATTTTTAATTTATTTTAGGTTTTATTTTTTAGTTTAGGGTTAGGTTTATTTTTATTTTATTTTATTTTATTTAGTTTATGTTTAAGTTTAGGTTTAATTTACTTTAGGTTTAGGTTTTATTTATTCTAGTTTAGTTTATTTTAGTTTAGGTTTAGGTTTATTTTATTTTCTTTATTTTATTTTCATTTTAGGTTTAAGTTTTTTTTCTTTAGTTTAGGGTTTAGGTTTTATTTTTTTTATAGGTTTAGGTTTTTATTTAGCCTTTTATTTTATTTTATTTTAGGTTTATTTTATTTTCATTTTATGTTTAATTCTTTTTTAATTTAGGTTTTTTATTATTAGGTTTATTTTATTTTTTAGTTTAGTTTAGGTTTTTATTTATTTTATTTTAGTTTATTTTTATTAGTTTATTTTATTTTATTCTTAGGTTTAGATTTTAGTTTAGGTTTTTATTTCATTTTATTTTTTTTATTTTATTTAGGTTTATGTTTATTCATATATTTTATTTTTATGGTTTGGGGTTTATTATTTAGGGTTTCAGTGCTTAGGGTTTAGGGTTTTGGATTTAGTGTTTAGGATTTAGGGTTTAGGATTTTTAGGGTTTAGGGTCAAGGGTTTAGGTTTTAAGGTTTTTTTGGTTTAGGGTTTAGTGTTTAGGTTTTTGGGTTTAGAGTTTTTAGGGTTTAGGGTTTAGGGTTTAGGGTTAGTTTAGAGTTTAGGGTTTATGGTTTAGGGTTTAGGGTTTTGGGTATAGGCTTTAGGGTTTAGGGTTGTAGGTTTAAGGTTTATTGTTTAGGATTAGTTTTAGGGTTTAGCGTTTATAGTTTTTAAGAAAAAAAGATTAAGTAAACTCCTAGGTTTAGGTTTATTTAGTTTATTTAGTTTATTTTTAATTTATTTTAGTTTATTTTATTTTTTATTTTTATTTAAGTTTTTATTTTTTTTATTTAGTTTAGTTTATTTATTTTAGGTATATTTATTTTTTTTTAGATTTTTTATTTTAGTTGTATATTTATTTTTTTTAGATTTTTTTATTTTAGTTTATTTTAGGTTTAGGTTTTATTTTTTATTTTTAGGTTTGGGTTTAGATTTTTATTTTTATCTTTTTTAGGTTTAGGCTTTAGGTTTTTATTTTAGGTTTATTTTTAGGAATTATTTTTTAGTTTAGGTTTAGGTTTAGTTTATTCTAGGTCTTGGTTTAGGTTATATTTATTTTAGTTAAGGTTTATGTTTATTTTATTTTTACATTAAGTTTATGTTTTTTTTTTAATTTAGGGTTTAAGTTTTATTTTTTATTTATTTTTACATTTTACATTTTGGTTTAATTTTGAGGTTTCAGTTTTTATTTCATTTTATTTAGTTTTTATTTTATTTTATTTTAGGTTTATTTATTATTAATTTACATTTTTTTTATTTTATTTAAGTTTTTAATTCTTAGGTTTATTTTTTTTCTTAGTTTAGTTTAGGTATTTATTTGTTTTATTTTATTTTTTAGATTTAGGTTTAGGTTTTATTTTATTTTATTTTCTTCTCATTTAGGTCATTTAGGTTCAGGTTTTACGATTTAGGGTTTGGATTTAGGGTTTAGGGGTTTTAGGGTTTAGGGTGGTTTGGGTTTTGGGTTTGAGGCCAGTTTAGTGTTTAGTTTTAGGTGTAGTGGTTTTATGGTTGGGTTTAGGGTTTAGAGTTTAAGGGTTTATGGGTGGGAGGGTTTAGGGAGGTGGGCTCAGTGTCAGAGAGCCCTGGGTTTAGGGTTAAGGTATTTATGATTCACACCTGCCAGTGGTCAAAGTTTAGGTTTTGAGTTTGGGATTTATGGTAGGGTTAAGGCCATTTGGTTGTGGTTTAGGGTTTAGGATTTAAGGTTGTAGGTTTAGGGTCAGGTTGTACTTTAGTGGTCAGGGGTAAAAAAGAAAGGTTTAGTGCCAGCTTTAGTTTTGGTTTTAAGGTTTTTGGTTTAGGGTTTAGGGTTTAGGCTTTTGGGTTTAGGATTTTGGGTTTTGGGTTTTGGGTTTTAGGTTTTGGGTTTTGGATTTTTTAGGGTTTATGGTTTATGGTTTAGGGTTGTAGGTTTAAGGTTTAGGGTTTAGGGTTAATTTTTGCATTTAGGGTTTAGAGTTTAGGAATATTTTTGGGTTAGGAGTTTTTTTATGATTAAGTAAACTTGTAAGTTTAAGTTTATTTAGTTTATTTAGTTTATTTAGTTTAGTTTTTTTTATGTCAGATTATTTTATTTTATTTTATTTATGTTTACTTTTATTTATATTTACTATTTATATATTTTTGATTTATTTATTTTTAGTATTGGTTTTATTGTATTTTATTTTTAGCTTTAGGTTTTTAGTTGAGTTTTATTTTTATTTAATTATTTAGGTTTATGTTTTATTTTTTATTTTTAGGTTAAGGTTTAGGTTTTTATTTTATTTTTTAAGGTTTAGATTTTAGGTTTTTATTTTTCAGTTCAGCTTTAGGTTTATTTTTAATCTACTATATTTTATTTAGTTTAGGTTTAGGTTTAAGTTTTATTTATTTTAGTTTACTTTAAGTTTATGTTTATATTATTTTATTTATTTTATTTCTATTTTAGGTTTTGGCTTTTTTTGTTTACAGTTTTGATATTACTTTTTATTTATTTTTTAGGTTTAGGTTTTTATTTAGGTTTTATTTTAATTTATTATAGGTTTATTTTATGTTTAGTTTTTGTTTAGTTTTTATTTTATTTAGGTTTTTTTTAGGTTTATTTTATTTTTTAACTTAGTTTAAGTTTTTATTTATTTTATTTTATTTTATTTTTAGCTTTAGGTTTAGGTTTTAGTTCAGATTCTTATTTATTTGATTATTTTATTTTATTGAGGTTTATGTTTTTTTATATATTTTATTTTTAGGTTTTATTTAGTTTAGGTTTTTTTTAGGTTCTAGGATTTATGGTTTAGGGTTGTGGTTTGTAGGGTTTGTCTGATTTTATGGTTTTAGGGTTTTAGGTTTAGAGTTTATGGTTAGGGTTTAGGTTTAGGTGGTTGGCCTTGGGATTTAGGGTTTAAGGTTTATGGTTAGCTTAGTGGTTAGGGATTTTTTTAATTCAAGAAAACAAGAAGTTTAAGTAATTATTTATTTAGTTTATTTTATTTTCTAATTTTATTTATGTTTTTATTTTTTATTTATATTTTCTTTAATTTATCTATTTTAGTTTAATTTTATTAATTTTGGTTTATTTTTTAGGTTTAGGTTTATTTTTTAGTTGAGTTTTATTTTTATTTTATTTTTTAGGTTTAGGTTTTAGTTTTTATTTTTAGGTTTAGGTTAGGTTTTTATTTTATTTTTTTAGGTTTAGGTTTTACATTTTTATTTTAGGTTCATTTTTAGGTTTTATTTTTTTTAGTTTTGTTTAAGTTTATTTTTATTTTATTTTATTTTATTTAGTTTATGTTTAGGTTTAGGTTTAGTTTACTTTAGGTTTAGGTTTAGGTTTTATTTACATAGTTTAGTTTATTTTAGTTTAGGTTTAGGTTTATTTTATTTTGTTTATTTTATTTTTTATTTTAGGTTTAAGTTTTTTCTTTAGTTTTTTTTTTATAGGTTTAGATTTTATTTAGTTTTATTTTATTTTATTTTGTTTATTTTATTTTTATTTTCTATGTTTAGGTTTTTTATTATTAAGTTTATTTTATTTTTTAGTTTAGTTTAGGTTTTTATTTATTTTATTTTAGTTTATTTTTATTAGTTTATTTTATTTTATTTTTTAGGTTTAGGTTTTAGTTTAGGTTTTTATTTTATTTTATTTTTTTATTTTATTTAAGTTTATATTTATTTATATATTTTATTTTTAGGGTTTAGGGTTTATTATTTAGGTTTTGAGTGCCTAGGGTTTGTATTTTAGGGTTTTTACTTTAGGGTTTAGTTTTAGGGTTTGTTTAGGCTCAGGTTTTTTAGTGGTTTAGATTTAGATAGGGTTTAAAGTTTAGTGGGGTTTAGGGTTTATGGTTTTAGGGTTCAAAGTTTAGGGTTTAGGATTAGGGTTTGGGTTTAAGGTTTAGGGTTTAGGGTTTTGGGTTTAAGGTTTAGGGTTTAAAGTTGTAGGTTTATGGTTTAGTGTTTAGGTTAGTTTTAGTGTTTAGGGTTTTGGGTTTAGGGTTTACAATTTTTAAGAAAAAAAGATTAAGTAAACTCCTAAGTTTAGGTTTCTTTAGTTTATTTAGTTTATTTTTAATTTTTTTTATTTTTTTATTTTTTATTTTTATTTAGTTTTTTTTATTTTTATTTAATTTGGTTTATTTATTTTAGGTATATTTATTTTTGTTAAGATTTTTTATTTTGTTTATTTTTAGGTTTAGTTTTTATTTTTTAGTTTTAGGTTTAGGTTTAGGTTTTTATTTTTATCTTTTTTATGTTTAGGCTTTAGGTTTTTATTTTAGATTTATTTTTAGGAATTATTTTTTAGTTTAGGTTTAGGTTTAGTTTATTTTAGGTCTTAGTTTAGGTTTTGTTTATTTTAGTTTAGTTTATTTTAGTATAGGTTTATGTTTATTTTTTTTTGTTTATTTTATTTTTATTTTGGGTTTATGTTTTTTTAATTTAGGGTTTAAGTTTTATTTTTTATTTATTTTTACATTTTACATTTTGGTTTAATTTTGAGGTTTCAATTTTTATTTAGTTTTTATTTTATTTTATTTTAGGTTTATTTATTATTATTTTATGTTTAGTTTTTATTTTATTTAGGTTTTTAATTCTAATGTTTATTTTATTTTATTAGTTTAGTTTAGGTTATTATTTATTTATTTATTATTTTTTTTAGGTTTAGGTTTAGGTTTTTATTTTATTTTATTTTCTTCTTTTATTTAGGTTTATGTTTTTAGGTTTTTAGGTTTAGGTTGGGTGGTTTAGTGGCCCAAAGCCCAGGGAGGGGTTTGGAGTTTTAGTGTTTAGGGTTTAGGGCTGGGGCCCAGGGTAGGTTTAGGCTTTAGTGCAGGGTTTATTTTAGGTGTGGTTTAGAGCTCAGTCTGGAGTGATGTAGGTCAGTTGGGTGGCCCAAGTTTAGGTTATGAGTGTGGATCAGTTTAGTATTTAGGTGGAGTGGCCAGGTCAAAGCCCAGTTTAAATTGGGATTTATAGTGGGTTTGGGTTTTATGTAGTGGTCAATTATGGTTTTGGAGTGATCAGGATTTAGGCCCAGTTTAGGGGTTTGCTTTAGGTTTAGGTTTTAACAAAGGTTTAGGAGGCCTATTCTTTAGATTTAAGGTTTTAGTGGTTTCAGGTCAGTTGGTCATGGTTTAAAGTTTAGGGCATATGGTGTGGATAGTTCATGAGGGGTTTAGTGGTTTAGGGTTTAGGGGAGTTTAGGGTTTGGGTTAGGGTTAGTGGGTTTAGGTTTTGAGTGGATTTTTTTAGGTTTGGTTTATGGTTTAGGTTGTAGGAAGGTTTAGGGTATAAGCATTTAGGGTTTAGGATTTAGGCTTAGTTTAGGGTTAGGGTTTTTTTTTAAATTAAGTAAACTTGTAAGTTTAGGTTTATTTAGTTTATTTAGTTTAGTTTTTATTTATGTTAGATTATTTTATTTTTATTTTTATTTATGTTTATTTTTTATTTATATTAACTTTAGTTTATATATTTTTGATTTATTTGCTTTAGTATAGGTTTTTTATTTTAGTTTATTTTTATCTTTAAGTTTATTTTAGTTGAGTTTTATTTTTTTATTTAATTATTTATTTTAGGTTTATTTTTTTAGGTTTTGGTTTGGTTTTATTTAATTTTTAAGGTTTAGGTTTTAGGTTTTAGGTTTTATTTTTTTTTTTTGTTTTAGGTTTTATTTTGTTCGACTTTAGGTTTATTTTAATCTACTTTATTTTATTTAGTTTAGGTTTAGGTTTAAGTTTTATTTATTTTATTTTAGTTTAAGTTTCTGTTAATATTATTTTATTTATTTTATTTTTATTTTAGGTTGTGGTTTTTTTATTTACAATTTCGATATTACTTTTTATTTATTTTTTAGGTTTAGGTTTTTATTTAGGTTTTATTTTATTTTATTATAGGTTTAATATAGTTTATTTTAGGATTACTTTATTTTTAGTTTTTGTTTAATTTTTATTTTATTTACTTTTTTTATTTTCAAGTTTATTTTATTTTTTAATTTAGTTTAGGTTTTAATTTATTTTATTTATTTTATTTTATTTATTTTTTTTTGTATTTTTAGATTTAGGTTTACATTTTAGTATAGGTTCTTATTTATTTTATTATTTTATTTTATTGAGGTTTATTTTTTTTGTATATATATATTTATTTTAGGTTTTTGTGAGGTGGTGGTTTAGTTTAGGGTTTTAGGGGGATTTAGGGTTTTAGGGTTTAGAGTTTAGGGTTATGGTTTAGGGATTTAGGTTTAGTGCTAAGGATTTAGGGTTTAAGGTTTAGGGCTTAGGCGTAGCTTAGGGTTAGAGTTTTTTTTAATTAAGTAAAATGGTAGGTTTAAGTTCAATTAGTTTATTTAGTTTATTTTATTTTATATTTTTGTTAATGTTTTTATTTTTTTATTTATATTTACTTTAATTTATCTATTTTAGTTTAGTTTTTTTTTAAATTTTGGTTTATTTTTTTGTTTTAGGTTTAGGCTTAGGTTTATTTTTTAGTTGAGTTTTATTTTTATTTTATTTTTTAGGTTTAGGTTTTAGTTTTTATTTTTAGGTTTAGGTTAGGTTTTTATTTTATTTTTTTAGGTTCAAGTTTTATGTTTTTATTTTAGGTTCATTTTTAGGTTTTATTTTTTTAGTTTTAGTTTAGGTTTATTTTTATTTTAGTTTATTTTATTTAGTTTAAGTTTAAGTTTAGGTTTAGTTTACTTTAGGTTTAGGTTTTATTTATTCTAGTTTAGTTTATTTTAGTTTAGGTTTAGGTTTATTCTATTTTGTTTATTTTATTTTCATTTTAGGTTTAAGTTTTTTTCTTTAGTTTAGGATTTAGGGTTTTTTTTATAGGTTTAAGTTTTTATTTAGTTTTTATTTTATTTTATGTTAGGTTTATTTTAGGTTTATTTTACTTTTATTTATGTAGTTTTTTAATTTAGGTTTTATTATTAGGTTTATTTATTTTTTAGTTTAGTTTAGGTTTTTATTTATTTTATTTTAGTTTATTTTTATTATTTTATTTTATTTTATTTTTAGGTTTAGGTTTTAATTTTATTTTATTTTTTTATTTTATTTCAGTTTATGTTTATTTAAATATTTTATTTTTAGGGTTTAGGGTTTATTTATTAAGGCTTAGTTTAGGGTTTAGGGTTAGTGTTTAGGGTTTAGGGTTTTGGATTTAGTGTTTAGGCTTTTGGGTTTAGGGTTTTTAGGGTTTAGGGTCAAGGGTTTAAGGTTTTTTTTTAAATTTAGTAAATCGATAGGTTTAGGTTTATTTAGTTTATATTTTATTTATTTTAGTTTATTTAGTTTTCTATTTTTAATTTTTTTTAGTTTAGTTTATTTATTTTAGGTTTATTTATTTTATTTTAATTTTTTTATTTAATTTTATTTTTTAGGTTTAGGTTTAGGTTAAAATTTATTTTTTAGTTGAGTTTTTTTTTATTTTTTTATTTTTTAAGTTTAGGTTTTATTTTTTATTTTTAGGTTCAAGTTTTTATTTATTTCTTTAAGTTTAGATTTTAAGTTTTTATTTTAGCTTTATTTTTAGGTTTTTTTTTAGTTTAGGTTTAGGATTATTTTGAGTTTATTTTGTTTTATTTTATTTAGGTTTAGGTTGAGGTTTAGTTTACTTTAGGTTTTGGTTTAGGTTTTATTTATTTTATTTTAGTTTATTTTATTTTATTTATTTTATTATTCTTTTAGGTTTAGGATTTTTCTAGTTTAGGGTTAGGTTTTATTTTTTATTTATTTTTAGGTTTTAGTTTTATTTTTATTTTTTAGGTTTAGGTTTTTATTTAGTTTTTATTTGATTTTATTTTATCTTTATTTTATTTTTATGTTTTTGTTTGGGTTTTAGTTTAGACTTTTATTTTTATTTTATGTTTTATTTTTATTTATTTTATTTTTAAGTTTTATTTAGTTTAGGTTTAAGTTTTTTGGTTTTTAAGGTTGAGCAGTGGTTGTGGCTAGTGGTTTGGAGTGGTCAGTTTAGGGAAGATTAGGGGTGGCTCAGTGGCCTTACTGGGTCAGCTTATGGAGGTCAGTCCAGGGCCTGGGGAAGGTTTGGTTTATGGCTTTTTGAGGTTTAGGGTTTAGAGTGGTTTAAGGTGGTAGGGTTTAGGCCTGTGGTTGGGCTCATGATCAGATTAGTTTAGAGTCCAGTTTTAAGATTTAGGGTGTTAGAGTTTGTGGTTTAGTGTACATTTAATGTCAGGGTTTAGTTTAGTTTAGGGTCCTGGTCAGGATCAGGGTTGAAGGTTTATGGTTTAGGGTTTAGGTGGTTAGTTTTAGGTTTAGTTTAGGGTTTGGGGATTTTAAGTTAGGTTTTTTTTTTCTTTTAAATTAAGTAAACTGGTAAGTTTAGTTTTATTTAGTTTCTTTGTTTATTAATTTTAGTTTATTTTATTTATTTTATTTTTATTTAGTTTTATTTTTATGTTCATTTAGTTTTGTTTATTTATTTTAAGTTTTTTATTTCAGTTTGGGTTTTTTTATTTTAATTTATTTATTTTGGTTTACGTTTAGGTTTATGTTTATTTTTTAGTTTAATTTTATTTTAATTTTATTTTTTAAGTTTAGGTTTTATTTTTTATTTTTAGGTTTAGGTTATTATTTTAATTTTTTATTTTTAGGTTTTTGGTTTGAATTTTAGTTTTATTTTTGATTTTATTTTTTTAATTTTGGTATAGGTTTATTTTTAATTTATTTTATTTTATTTAGTTTAGGGTTTAGGTTTAGGTTTAGGTTTTATTTATTTTAGTTTAGTTTATTTTAGTTTAGGTTTAAGTTTATTTTTTAGTTTAAGGTTTAGGTTTTATTTTCTATTTATTTTTAGGATTTATTTTTAATTTTATTTTTTAGGTTTAGGTTTTTATTTAGTTTTTTATTTTATTTTCATTTAGGTTTATTTTATTTATATTTTACATTTAGTTATTATTTTTTTTAGGTTTTTTAGTTTTAGATTTATTTTATTTTTTAGTTTACTTTAGGTTTTTATTTATTTTATTTGACTTTAGTTTTTTTATTTTATTTTTAGGTTTAGGTTT
This sequence comes from Cymbidium sinense, assembly GCA_021442155.1. Taxonomy (NCBI): domain Eukaryota; kingdom Viridiplantae; phylum Streptophyta; class Magnoliopsida; order Asparagales; family Orchidaceae; genus Cymbidium; species Cymbidium sinense. The sequence goes on from CM038214.1 coordinate 11,074,066, forward strand.
AAGTTTTAGTTCATATTTTTATTTAATTTATTTTATTTTATTTTATTTAGGTTTAGGTTTTTTATTTATTTTATTTTTAGGTTTTATTAAGTTTAGGTTTAGGTTTTAGGTTTTAGGGATTGGGGCTGGGATTTAGGGTTTAGGGTTTGGGCATTAGGGTTTTATAGAGAGTTGTGGTAGGTTTAGGGAGGGTTTAGGGCTTTAGGGTTTAGGGTTTAGGATTGTAAGTTTTGGGTTTAGAGATTATTTTAGGGTTTAGGGTTAAGGTTTAATTTATAAATTCTATTATTTTTAATTGTTTTATTTATTTAAATTAAGTAAATTTGTAGGTTTAGGTTTATTTAGTTTATTTAGTTTATTTATTTTAGTTTATTTTATTTTTTATTTTGATTTTGGTTTATTTTTCTTTTAATTAGTTTAGTTTATTTATTTTATGTTTATTTATTTTAGTTTAGGTTTCTTATTTTAGTTATTTTTTATGTTTATGTTTAGGTTTAGGTTTATTTTTTAGTTTAGTTTTATTTTTATTTTTATTTTTACACATAGGTTTATATTTTTTTTTTATTTTTTTAGGTTTAGGTTTTAGGTTTTTATTTTAGGTTTATTTTTAGGTTCTATTTTTTAGTTTGTTTTATTTTATTTAGTTTTGGTTTAGGTTTAGTTTATTTTAGGTTTTGGTTTAGGGTTTATTTGGTTTTAGTTTAGTTTATTTTAGTTTAGGTGTAGATTTTTTTATTTATATATTTGGTTTAGGTTTTTTTTTTTAGTTTAGGGTTCAGGTTTTATTTTTTATTTATTTTTTTTATTCTTTAAGCTTAAATTATTTAGTTTTATTTTATTTTATTTTATTTATTTTATTTTTTTTTATTTTAGGTTTAGTTTTATTTTATTTAGGGTTTTATTTTTAAATTTAGTTTAGGTTATTATTTATCTTTAGTTTTGATTTTTTTTTAGGTTTAGGTTTAGATTTGAGTGAGTTTATGTGTACTTTATTTTATTATTTTATTTTTTTATATTTTATTTTATCTTTAGGTTTATTTAGTTTAGGATCAGGTTTTTTTTGGTTTATGGATTTTATGTTTAGTGTTTATTTAGGGTTTACCATTTAGGGTTTAATGAGAGATTATTGAAGGGTTTGGGCCCAGGTCTGGGTTTAGTGGGGAGGCCTGGTGGTTTGGAGGGTTTTATGGTTTAGGGTTAAGCAGTTGCCCAGTGTAGGTTTAGTCAGTTGTTTAGGGAGTTTATGGTTTAGGGTTTATGGCCCAGGGCTTTTTTTAGGGCCCAGGGATCAGTGACGCATGTAGTGGTGGGGTCTTTTAGGGCTCACGAAGGTTTAGTATCTGGCTTGGGTTTTGGGGTTTAGGGTTTGTGGTTTTTAATTAAGCAAACCCGATAGTTTAGGTTTATTTATTTTATTTTTATTTATTTTAGTTTGTTTATTTTTATTTTTATTTAGGTTTATTTTTTTAATTATTTAGTTTAGTTTATTTATTTTAGGTTTATTTATTTTAGTTTATTTTTTTTTATTTTCTTATTTTAGTTTATTTCTTGGTTTAGGTTTAGGTTTATTTTACTTTTAGTTTAGTTTTTTTTATTTTATTTTTAGGTTTAGGTTTTATTTTTCTTTATAGGTTTAGGTTTAGATTTAATTTTAAGTTTATTTTTGGTTTTTTTTCGTTTAAGCATTTATTTTAGTATATTTTATTTTATTTAGTCTAGTTTAGGTTTAGTTTATTTTAGGTTTAGGTTTAAATTTTATTTATTTTACTTTAGTTTATTTTAGTTTAGGTTTAGGTTTATTTATTTTGTTTATTTTAGGTTTTGATTTTTTTAGTTTGGGTTTAAGTTTTTTATTTATTTTAGGTTTATTTTTATGTTTAGGTTTTAGGTTTATTTTATGATTAGTTTTTATTATATTTATGTTTTTTATTTTTAGGTTTATTTTATTTTTTAGTTTAGTTTAAGTTTCTATTTATTTTATTTGACTTTAGTTTTTATTTTTATTTTATTTTATTTTTTAGTTTAGGTTTAGGTTTAGGTTTTACTTTAGGTTTTTATTTTTTTATTTTATTATTTTATTTAGGTTCAAGTTTGTATTTTTTTTATTTTATTTTTAGGTTATTTAGTTTTGGTTTAGGTTTTAAGTAGGGCCTCAGTGTCACTTGCTCAAGGCCTGGGGTGGGCTCAGAGCTCCTGACTCCATGGTCAAAGCACAGGGCTGAGGCCCAGGCCTAGGGCCTAGGGGGGGCTTCCTGTGGCTTCCAGAGTCAGGGCCTATGGGTCAGATCAGCGCACACCTGCCACAGTTTTGGGCTTCAGTTTTTATCTTAAATTAAGTAAACCAAAATAGTTTAGGTTTCATTTAGTTTATTTTTTTCATTAATTTTGTTTATTTTATTTTTAATTTTATTTAGGTTTATTTTTCATTTTTATTTAGTCTTTATTTAACCTTTTAGGTTTTATCTTTAGTTTAGATTTTTTTTATTTTAATCTTTTTTTTTGGTTTAAAGCCAGTTTATGTTTATCTTTTAGTTTAGTTTTATTTTTATTTTATTTTTTTGGTTTAGGTTTTTTTTTTTTTAGGTTTAGGTTTTTATTTTATTTATTTAGGTTTAGGTTTCAGGTTTTGATTTTAGGTTCATTTTAGGTTTTAATTTTTAGTTTAAGTATAGGTTTATATTTAAGTTATTTTATTTAATCTAGTTTAGGGTTTAAGTTTAGTTTATTTTAAGTTTAGGGTTAGGTTTTATTTATTTTAGTTTAGTTAATTTTAATTTAGGTTTAGGTTTTTTTTTTTTAGGGTTTAGGTTTTAATTTTTATTTATTTTTATGTTTTATTTTTAGGTTTATTTCTTTGGCTTAGGCTTTTATTTCATTTTTATTTTATTTTGTTTTAGGTTTAGTTTATTTTTATTTTACATTTAGTTATTATTTTATTTATGTTTTTTATTTTTAGGTTTACTATATGTTTTAGTTTAGTTTAGGTTTTTATTTATTTTATTTTAATTTAGTTTTAATTCTATATTTTATTTTATTTTTAGGTTTAGGTTTAAGTTTAACTATTTTATTTTATTTTATTTATTTTATTTAGGTTTAGGTTTCTTATTTATTTTATTTTTAGGTTTTATTTAGTTTAGGTATAGGTTTTTAGGTTTTTTTGGTTTAGGGTTTAGGGTTTAGAGTTTAGGATTTAGGGTTTAGGGTTTGGGGTTTAGGGTTTAGGGTGGTAGGTTTTAGGGTTTAGGGTTTAGGGTTTAGTGTTTAGGGTTTAGGGTTGTAGGTTTAGGATTTAGCATTTAGGGTTTAGGGATAGAGTTTATTTTTCTATTTATTTAGTTTTGTTTATTTATTTTAGGTTTATTTATTTTAGTTTAAGTTTTTTATTTTAGTTTATTTTTTATGTTTAGGTTTAGGTTTAGGTTTACTTTTTAGTTTAGTTTTATTCTAAATTTAATTTTTAGGTTTAGGTTTATGTTTTTATTTTAATTTTTTAGGTTTAGGTTTTAGGTTTCTATTTTAGGTTTTTATTTTAGGTTTTATTTTTTAGTTTAGGTTTAGGTTTATTATTAGTTTATTTTATTTTATTTAGCTTATGTTTAGATTTAGTTTATTTTAGGTTTTGGTTTAGGTTTTATTTATTCTAGTTTAGTTTATTTTAGTATAGTTTTAGGTTTATTTTATTTTTATTTTAGGTTTAGGTTTTTTTTTTTGTTTAGGGTTTACATTTTATTCGTTATTTAATTTTAGGTTTGTTATTTAGGCTTAGATTTTTATTTAGTTTTTATTTTATTTTATGTTAGGTTTATTTTATTTTTATTTTTGGTTTAATTTTTAAGTTTATTTTGTTTTTTTTATTTTTTAATTTAGTTTAAGTTATTATTTATTTTATTTTACTTTAGTTTTGATTTTTAATTTTATTTTCTTTTTTAGGTTTTGGTTTAGGTTTAGGATTAAGTTTGAATTTATGTTGTAATTTTATTTTATTTTCTATTTATTTTTTTCAGGTTTTATTTAGTTTAGGTTTAGCTTTTTAGCTTTTTAGGGTTTATGGTTTTTTTATGTTTAGTGTTTAAGGTTTAGGGTTTAGGATTTAGTGCTCAGTTTCACGATTAAGGTTTTAGGGATTTAGGGTTTAGGGCTCAATCTAGGTTTTATTTATGGTTTAGTTTTCAAGTTTAGGGGTTTAGCTCAGTGGATCAGTTTAGGGTTTAAGGTTTAGGGTTTAGGGTTTAGGGTTGTAGGTTTAGGGTTAGTTTGAGGTTTAGGGTTTTTTAGGGTTGTAGGTTTAGGGTTTAGGGTTAGTTTTAGGGTTTAGGGTTTAATGTTTAGGATTTAGGCTTTAAGGTTTGGGGTTTAGGGTTTATGAGTTTTTTCTTAAATTAAGTAAACTAGTAGATTTAGGTTTACTTAGTTTATTTTTTATTTATTTTAGTTTATTTTATTTTTTATGTTTATTTAGTTTTATTTTAATATTTTATTTGGTTTAGTATATTTACTTTAGGTTTATTTATTTTTATTTAGGGTTTTTATTTTAGTTTATTTTTTGTTTAGGTTTTTTATTTTAGTTTATTTTGCTGGTTTGACTTTAGGTTTAGGTTGATTTTTTAGTTTAGTTTTATTTTTAATTTATTTTGTAGGTTTAGGAATTATTTTTTAATATTAAGTTTAGGTTTTAGGTTTTCATTTTAAGTTTATTTTTAGTATTATTTTTTACTTTAAGTATAGGTTTATTTTTAGTATATTTTAATTAATTTAGTTTGGGGTTTAGGTTTCGATTTTATCTATTTTACTTTAGTTTATTTTATTTTTGGTTTAGGCCTATTTTATTTTGTTTATTTTAGGTTTAGTTTTTTTTTTAGTTTGGGGTTTAGGTTTTTTAAATTTATTTTTAGTTTTATTTTTTGCTTTAGGTTTTTATTTATTTATTTTTTATTCTAGTTTAGGTTTATTTTATTTTTATTTTACGTTTAGTTTTTATTTTATTTTGGTTTTTTATTTTTAGGTTTATTTATTTTTAGGTTTATTTTATTTTTTATTTTATTTTATTTTTAAGTTTAGGTTTAGGTTTGGGTTTTAGTTTAGGTTTTTATGTTTTTTATTTTATTATTTTATTCAGGTTGATATTTTTTATTTATTTTATTTATAGGCTTTGTTTAGTTTATGGTTAGGGTTTTTAGTTTTTAGGGTCTATGGTTTATGGTTTAGGGTTTAGGCTTTAGGTTTAGGGTTTAGGTTTAGGGTTTATAGTTTAGGGTTTTGGGTTTAGGGTTTTAGGGTTTTGGGTTGAAAGTTTAGGGTTCATAGTTTAGGGTTTAAGAATAGTTTTAGTGTATAGGGTTAGGGTTTTTTTTAATTTTTAATTTTTTTATTTCTTTTAAATTAAGTAAACTCGTAGGTTTAAGTTTATTTAGTCCATTTTAATTTTTATTTTTATTTAGGTATATTTTTATTTTTATTTAGTTTATTTAATTTATTTTATGTTTATTTATTTAAGTTTATTTTTTAGGTTTAGGTTTTGGTTAAAGTTTATTTTTTTGTTTAATTTTATTTTTATTTTATTCTTTAGGTTTAGGTTTATGTTTTTATTTTATTTTAGGTAAGTTTAGGGCTCATTTATAGGGTCAGTGGAGGTCAGGGTTGTAGGTTTATGGTATAGGTTTAGGGTTTAGGGTTGGGTTTGGGGTTTAGGGCCCAGGATTAGGGTCAGGTTTAGTCAGTTTAGGGGCCTTTAGGGTTTGGTGTTAGGGTTTTAGGGTTTAGGGTTTAGGGTTTAGGGTTTAGGTTTAGGGTTTTAGGTGGTAGTTTTATATCCAGGTTTAGGTTTTAATTTATTATTGTTAGGTTTAGTTTTATGTTTTTATTTTAGGTGCATTTTTAGGTTTTCTTTTAATTTAGGTTTATGTTTATTTATTTTATTTATTTATTTTAGTTTAGGTTTAATATTTATCATCAGGGTTTAGGTTTATTTATTTTAGTTTAGTTTATTTTAGTGTAGGTTTAGATTTATTTTATTTTTATTTTAGGTTTGGTTTTTTTTTTTAATTTAGGATTTAGGTTTTATTTTTTATTTATTTCTAGGTTATATTTTTATGTTTATTGTTTAGGTTTAGGTTTTCATTTAGTTTTTAGTTTATTTTATTTTAGGTTTATTTTATTTTTATTTTATGTTTAGTTTTTATTTTATTTAGGTTTTATACTTTTTTTAATTTAGTTTAGGTTTTTATTTATTATATTTTATTTAGTTTTTATTTTTTATTTTATTTTCTTTTTTAGGTTTATGTTTATATTTTGGTTTTAGTTTATGTTTTTATTTTATTTTATTATATTTTTATATTTTGGTTTATATTTTTTTAATTATTTTATTTTAAGGTCTTTTTTAGTTTAGGTTTATGTTTTTAGCTTTTTATGGTTTAAGGTTTCAGGTTTTGGGGTTAAGATTAGTGGTTTATGGTTTAGGGATTTTTTTTTTTTTTTTGGTTCAGGGTTTAGGGTTTAGTGTTTAAGTTTTATGGCTTAGGGTTTAGAAATTAGGGTTTTAGGGTTTAGGGCTTAGGGTTTAGGGTTTAGGGTTTTAGATTTAGGGTTCACGTTTTAGTTTAGAGTTTAGGGTTTTTGATTTTTTTTAACATAGAACAAATTAAATTCAACATTTCTTCTTTTGTTTATATAGTTCATTTTTTATTTATTTTAGTTTATTTTATTTTATTTTTTTTAATTATGTTTACTTTTTATTTCTATTTAGTTTAGTTTATTTATTATTGGTTTATTTATTTTAGTTCAGGCTTACTTTTTAGTTGAGTTTTATTTATATTTTATTTTTTAGGTTTATATTTTATTTTTTATTTTTGATTTAGGATTAGGTTTTTATTTTATATTTTTAGGTTCAGGTTTCAGGTTTTTATTTTAGGTTTATTTTTATGTTTTATTTTTTAGTTTAGGTTTTGGTTTATTTTCTAGTTTATTTTATTTTATTTAGTTTAGGTTTAGGTTTAGGTTTTATTTATTTTAGTTTATTTTATTTTAGTTTAGGTTTAGTTTTATTTTATTTTATTTTTTATTTTATTTTAGGCTTAGGTTTTTTTTTTAGTTTAGGGTTTAGGTTTTATTTTTATTTATTTTTAATTTAGTTTTTAGGTTTAGGTTCTTATTTAGTTTTTATTTTATTTTATTTTTGTTTAATTTTATTTTTATTTTATATTTTTATTTTATTTTATTTAGGTTTGTTGTTCTTAAGTTTATTTTATTTTTAGTTTTATTTTGGTTATTATTTATTTTATTTTAGTTTATTTTTAAATTTTTTGATTTAGGTTTAGGTTTTAGATTAGGTTTTTATTTTATTTAGGTTTAGGTTTTTTTATTTATTTTATTTTAGGTTTTAATTATTTTAAATTTATGTTTTTAGGTTTTTGGGGTTTAGGGTTTAGGGTTTAGGATTTAGGATTTATGGTTTTTAGGTAGGTTTAGTGTTTAGGTTTAGGGTTTAGGTGGTTAGGGCATGTTTTAGTTTGGGAGTTTGTGGCTCAGCATTTAGAAAGAGGTTTAGAGGTCCAAGTTTAGCCTAAGGTAGTTTTAGAGTTTTAGTGTTTATGGTTTAGTTTAGGTTTAGTTTGTTTAGGGTTAGGTATTAGGGGTTGAGTTTAAGATTTAGGATATTTTGGGTTTTTAGGGTTTAGGGTTTATGATTTAGTTTAGGGTTTAGTTTGGTCAGTTGTAGGTTTAGGGTTTTCTTTATGGTTTAGGATTAGTTTTATGGTTTAGGGTTTAGGGTTAGGGTTTTATTTATTTATTTTATTTATTTATTTTGAATTAAGTAAACTGGTAGGTTTATGTTTATTTAGTTTATTTTTTATTTATTTTAGTTTATTTTATTTTATTTATTTTGATTTAGGTTTATTTTTATTTTTATTTAGATTAGTTTATTTATTTTAGTTTATTTTTTAGGCTTAGGTTTATTTTTTAATTTAGTTTTATCTAGGCTTAGCTTTAACCTAAAAAAGTTTTTTAGGGTTTACAGTTTAAGGTTTAATGTTTATGGATGCAGCTTTATGGTTCAGGGTCTATGTTATTTTTTTATTTAAAATTATGTAAACAGGTAGGTTTATGTTTATTTAGATTATTTACTTTATTTTCTATTTATTTTAGTTTTTTTTATTTTTTATTTATATTTAGTTTTATTTATGTGTCTTAGGTTTATTTATTTCATTTTAAGTTTCTTATTTAGTTTATTTTTTAGGTTTAGGTTTAGGTTTTTATTTTATTTTTTTAGGTTTAAGTTTTAGGTTTTTATTTTAAAGGTTTCATTTTTTAGTTTATTTTATTTTTATATTTTAAATTTAGGTTTATTTATTTTAGTTTAATTTAGTTATAGCTTAAGTTTATTTTATTTTATTTTAGGTTTAGGTTTTTTTTTAGTTTTGGTTTGGTTTTATTTTTTATTTATTTTAAGTTTAGGTTTTATCTAATTTTATTTTATTATATTTTAAGTTTATTTTATTTTATTTTACATTTAGTTTCATTTTATTTAAGTTTTATTCCAGTTTATTTTAGTTTCTTTAGTTTAGTTTAGTTTTTATGTATTTTATTTTAGTTTATTTTTTTAATTTATTTTATTTTATTTTTAGGTTTAGGTTTAGTTTTAGTTTAGGTTTTCATTATTTTATTTTTATTATATTAGGTTTAGGTTTATTTATTTATTTTATTTTTTAAGTTTAGGTTTGGTTTAGTTTAATTAATTATTTTATCTTTAAGTTTAAATTAGTTTAGGTTCAGTGGCTCAGATTTTAGGGTTTTTTTTGGCTGTGTTTAGGGTTTAAGGTTTAGGGTTTAAGATTTAGGGTTTAGGTTTTTTTTTTTGGTTTGGTTTAGAGGTCCGGTTAGGGTTTAGGGTTTAGGATTTAGAGTTTAGGGTTTAGGGTTTTTTTAATTAAGTAAAGGTTTAGGTTTACTTAGTTTTAGTTGTTTATTTTTTTAATTTTGTTTTAATTTTTTTATTTTATTTAGTTTAGTTTACTTATTATAGGATTATTTATTTTAGTTTAGGTTTTATTTTAGTTTATTTTTTTAGGTTTAGGTTTTTTATGTTTATTTTTTGTTTAGTTTTATTTTAGGTTTATGTTTAGGTTTTTATTTTATTAGGTTTTTAGGTTTTATTTTAGGTTTATTTTAATTTTTATTTTATATTAGGTTTAGGTTTATTTTTAGTTTATTTTATTTTATTTGATTTAGGGTTTAGGTTTAGTTTATTTTAGGTTTAGTTTTAGGTTATATTTAATTTAGTTTTGGTTTATGTTTATTATACTTTATTTATTTTTGGTTTAGGTTTTTTTCAGTTTAGGGTTTAGGTTTTATTTTTTTTTTATTTTTAGATTTATTTTTGGTTTAGGTTTTTATTTAGTTTTTATTTTATTTTATTTGAGGTTTATTTTATTTTTATTTTATGTTTAGTTTTTATTTTAGATACGCTAATTATTTTTAGGTTTATTTTAGTTTTAAATTTTGTTTCGATTTTTAGTTAATTAGTTTTTATTTAGTTCTTATTTTTTATTTTATTTTATTTTTAGGTTTAGGTTTAGGTTTTAGTTTAGGTTTTTATTTATTTAATTATTTATTTATTTTATTTAGGCTTAGATTTATTTATTTTATTTTATTTTTAGGTTTTATTTTGTTTAGGTTTATGTTTTAAGGTTTTTAGGATTTAGGGTTTAGGGTTTAGGGTTTATGGTTTAGGGTTTAAGGTTTAGGGTTTAGGATTTAGGATTGTAGGTTTTAGGGTTTAGGGTTTTGGTATTTTTTTTAACAGAGAACAAATTCATATTCAACATTTCTTATTTTTGATTTCATCAACCAAGTAACAAACCAGGGATGTGAGGTAATCAAATGACCTCCAGTTAGCTAAAGCCTGGTTCTAGATGTCCTATATATACCCATTACCATTCAATCTTATATAAATTGACAATAGAGAAAAGAGAACTCAACATTCATACACTTAAGCTACAAGCACATGCATTTATGTATTTATAGATCATATCACATATTATTATTCATTTATAAGCTTTTGAAAATATTTGATTTAATAGTGATAATAGCCATGCATATAATAAATTAAATCAACACATGTAAGCTTACATAAAGGAAATCTATTTTATTTTACTTGATTTTGAAAAGATGGATGCATTTATTCAAATGACATACCAAATTTAACATGATTGGAAATAGGACAATCAAATATAAGCATGTGATTCATTCAACCAAAGTAGTTCTTAAGGACAATAAAATCAAATAAGATTATTTAAATCAAACCAAAGCTTCTTTATTAATTAAGTTTTGGATTTGATTTGATTTAAAGCGGAGAAGAGAAATCATCACTTGTTTTTTTAAACCAATTCCCACATTAGTGATTTGATTTAATTTAAGGAAATATAATTAAGTTCATTTTTTTGGGTTTATTAAGTTGAACCCTTAATTAGATGAATTTATTATGCTTACCTATGTCACCTTAAAGTTAACTAAATAATTATGAGCCAACATGATATTCTTAAAAATGATCCTAGAATTGGGCCTAATGCAATTGGATAGTTCCCCTTCCTAGTAACCACCTATAGAGAAACATGGATGAAGATTCTCCCATGGTCCAAAGAACAGAGTGTGTCAAGGCCAACATTTCCTTAGGTGGTCCCCACACCTTAGTCTCTGTAAAATATATAAACATAATATATATTCACTTACATTGGGGAGAACACCCTAGCAATACCTTTATCAAGGTGTGTCCCATCTTTAGGTAGTGTCACGCATCTCCTTATAGGAATCGCCTAACTACTTTGAGTTGATATAAATACCTATCACTTCGCCCCTAAGTCGGGTTTGATTTATTGTGCTACCAATAGGTCACCCTAGCTATTGTTCCATGCTTTAGATGATGTAAGTCTACTATGCCTTCTTCCTAGCACAACCATCACACACCGAAAGGCAACCCCTTAGGTTGGCTAGCTCTACCCCACAGTCAGTAGACTTTCTCTTTGGATTTGTAAATCTGAGATATGACAAGTTTGATATAGCCCCTTCTCAATGGGTCCATCACACACCGACATGGTCAATAAATTAAATCTATCAAATTTGACTGAGCTCACATCCCCAGCAGATATGCCCTCAATTCAAAATCAATCTAAACCAAAGAAACCATATCAAATCATAAGAAATTAAGATAAAATTAATCTTGACTACTTTTGAGTTGAAATAAGTCCCCAGCGTCATTCACTCAGTAGTCGCCCTAGCTCAAGTTTGATTTGCTATGCATCCAACAGGTCACCCTAGCAGTTGTTCCTCACTTTGGAAGATGTAAGTCTACTATGCTTTCTTCTTAGCATAGCCATTGCACATCGAAAGGAAACCCCTTAGGTTGGCTAGGTCCACCCTACAGCCGATAGACTATCTCTTTGGATTTGTAAACTGAGGTAAGGGTCGATATAGCCCTTCAAGGTCCATCAAATCGACAGGTCCATACATTAACTCGTAGTAAAATCACACCCTTCTCCATAGTGGAGCCCTAAATCATATATAAACAAATCAAGCGAACAAATTAAATTCAAAACCAACCTCCCCAATGGATCCAAATTAAACCAACTCCCCTAGTAGAGTCTAAATCAAAGAAATCCAACCAAACTCTTATCCCTAATGGATACATCCCCAAACAAATCTATGAAATCAAACTCAAATCCCAATTCCCAGTGGATAGCCCGAACCTGCTTCCCTATTGGAAGGTTCACATACCCGATCCCCAGCCATCCACATCTCTCTGATATGCCTCCACATCAATTAAAATAAAACAAATTAAAGTTAATTTGATCTTAATCCTTGGTGAATTATAGATTCTTATCCCCAGTGGATCTTCTTTCCAAAAATCATATAATCAAATCAAAATTAAACCATATCCCAGTAGATTTTCTTCTTCTATGCCCTCGACATAGACCCCTCACATGTCATGTCCAATGCATGTGTGATCCCCTAGCGGATCTCCCTCCATGTCCATGACATGGAATTCTCATCAAATCTTATTTCTTCTCTTACACACACCTTTAATACTTCAACCAAAAGCCTAACAATGTATTCGTTCAAATTACATCATCTTAACATTGTAATCAACAACATTTTATGATTTGTGATGGTGCAAGCTCACACTAACTATACAATATCATGCTAGACATATTATAGTGTGAATTAATTATATTATATTATAATTTGCTATAATATAATATATTGTCTAACATTACACCTCATTAGAATCACTTAAAAGGATCAAATAACAAAATTTTTGCAAAATATGAATAATGTACATTTTGGATGTAAAATTATTATTTTTCTAATAGAAATGGTACAATATAGCATAATTTTGGTGTTGCTTCTTAGTGTGTGCTATGAATTTGGCAAAAATCTTCCATCTCAACTTTCAAATTAACATTTGTGTGAGTTTTGATCTAATGTATTATAACAAAAGTAAAACATACTAAAATGTAAAATAATATTTAGTAACACACCACCGCATTCATATATATGTGAAGTTATATTGTTATGTACATTATATTTTAATATGCTTTCATATAATATATTATCTTACATTACACCTTAAAATGAATCACTTTAAGAAAAAAAAAAATTTGGTTGAAAATGAACATTTATTTTGGATGAAAAATTCCATTCTTTTGATTAAATGACGCACCATAGCATACCCCAATGATGTTCCCTAAAGCTTAACTTAAATATGGCCACATCTCATCATCTCAGCCTATAAATCAATATTTTTATGTATTATACCAATAAAAACTATACTACATCATACCATAATAAACTAAAATTTGCTAAACAACAAGTAGTAATAAACAATAGTATGCCATAATGCACAATGCTACACTATGTTATCGCATCATATATTATAATATGCTATGACATATTATATTATATTATATTGCATATCACTTTACAAGGGATTGCTTAAGATAAAAAAAATAAAATAAATCTAAATAATAAAAAACTATATATTATAGTCATATCACTTACATATTTTAAATTGAAATAATATATTATGATGTCATGCTCTACTTATTATGAATTTGGCCAAATTCCACCATTTTAAAGTTAATCAACATTTTTATAAATAATGCTAGTGTAGGCTCGACTGTATGATTGTAAAAAACTAAAAGAATTTAAAATGTTCAAAATAATATATTATGATATATGATGCTATACTATGCTACAAAATATAATATTTATTTTGAACATAAAATCTTTCTTTTTAGACTATAAGTGGTGTAGCACACCTTTGGTACTACAACTTAATTCCCACTTCAAATTTAACAAATTTCATTATCTGATTTATTAAATCAATATTTTTATGATTTATATTAATATAGATAATAGGGCAAAATACAAAAAAATTCTAAAACATTTCAAAACATCTTATAACCACCAAAAATACATAACTACATGCTCAAATATATGATTTTACATAATACTATAATATATGGTATTATAATATGATTTAAGTTTAGGGTTAGGTATTCAAATCTCTAATAGTAAATTGAAAGGAATTTTCTTTAGACCATAATAATGTTAGATTTCATTCTACTACTAACAACATCATTATTCAATTTTAGGTTTAGGTTAGTAGGGTTATTAGGGTTTAGGGTTAGTATTAGGTTTAGGGTAGGTGGGCTCAGGGAGTTTAGGGTTTGGGTAGGTTTAGGTTTATGGTTTAGATTTGGGTAGGGATGTGGGTTTAAGTTTTAGTTTAGTTTAGGGTTAGGGTTTGTGGTTAGGGTTTAGGGTTTAGGGTTTATGGTTTAAGGTTTAAGTTTTAGATTAGGGTTTAGGGTTTAAGGTTTTATTTTAATAGAGACTAAATTCAGATTCAACATTTCTTCTTTTCGATTTCATTAACCAAGTAGCACACCAAGTTTTCTATGAAACAAGCGATTATATAGATAAAAAATGAGAACCCATAAAGCAAATTGAAAACCTAAGATAAGTTGAACCATCTCTACTATAAAGACATAGTTCCATAAGTAGTAGATGATCACTGCTCTTCGCTTAGTTCCCATCAACCACCCCTCTGAGTAGCAACCATCATATCCTTGATCACTCCTCTCCACCAACATGGTCAGAACCTTCTCGCCCCACCTCCATAACCACCACTACTCTGACAACTACCTCCATATCCATCAGCACCTCTAGATCCCCCATCACGACTGTGATAACCACTGCCTCCACCTTCACCTCCACCACCAGATCTAGACTGAGCCTAATTGACGGTGATGTTCCTCCCATCAAGGTTCTACCCATTCTTAGGGTTTAGGGTTAGTTTAGGTTTGAGGGTTTAGGGTTAGTTTGGGGTTTAGGTTTATTAGGGAGTTTGGGTTTAGGTGGGGTTGTGGTCATAGGGTCATTTTGGTTTTAGGGTTTGTGGTTTGGTTAGAGTTTTTCAGGGTTTGTGGGGTTTAGTTTAGGTAGGGTTTAGGTCAGGGCCCAGGGTTGTAGGGTAGAGGAGGTTTATGAGGCTCAGTTTGGGTTTTTTTTAAAGAGTGGTCAGTATTTTTATTTAAATCAAGCAAAGAGGTTTAGGTTCATTTAGGTTATTTTAATTTATTTGAGTTTATTTTATTTTATTTTATTTAGTTATTTATTTATTTTAATTTAAGTTTAGGTTTTTAGTTTATTTTATTTTTTTAAGTTTAGGTAAATTAGGTTAGGTTTATTTCAATTTAGTTTATTTAGTTTAGGTTTATTTATTTTATTTTCATTTTAATTTTAGTTTAGTTTATTTATTTTATGGTTTACATTTTATTTTAGGTTTATTTTTAGGTTTAGGTTTTATTTAGTTATTATTTTATTTTATATTAGGTTTATTTTATTTTATTTTAAGTTTATTTTATTTTATTTACGTTTTTTATTTTTTTAGTTTAGTTTAGGTTTTCATTTATTTTATTTTAGTTTAGATTTTTTTTTTTAGGTTTAAGTTTTAATTTATTTTTTTATTTTATTTTATTATTTTATTATATTTTGGTTTAAGTTTTTATATTTATTTTATTTTTAGATTTTATTTAGTTTAAGTTTATGTTTTTAACTTTTAGGATTAGTTTTGGAGGGTTGGTTGGTTTAAGGTTTAGGGTTTAGAGTTTAGGTTTTAGGTTTAAGGTTTAAGTTTCAATTTTGGGTTTAATGTTTTTTTTAACAAAGAACAAATTCATATTCAACATTTCTTATTTTTGATTTTATCAACCAAGTAACACCCTAAGTTTTCTAAGACAAAAGCGAAGATATAGATAAACAATGAGAAACCATAGAGCAAATCAAAAACCTAGATAAGTAGAATCATCTCTACTAAAATGACACAGTTCCATAGGCAGTAGATCGGATTGACCGTTCTTTAGTTTCTCCATTTCCCATCAGAACCACCCCTGCCTCTCGATAAGTAAGATTTGCCATCATATCCCTAATCTCTCCCTCTGCCACCACCACGGTTCTAACCTCCATTGCTCCTCCCGCCTTTACCACCGCTGAGCATAACCACCTCCATATCCACCAAGACCTAGCCCCACCACCATCAGAAGACTGCCTTTGCCTTCGCCCATGGTCGATCTAGACCTGATTGATATGATGTTCCTGCCATCAAGGTTCTACCCATTATTACGGTTCAGAGTTCATTTAGGTTTTAGGATTTAGGGTTTAAGCTTTGGGGTTTAGGATTTAGTGTTGTATGTTTTAGGGTTTTAGGGTTTATGGTTTAGGGTTCAAGGTTTTAAGGTTTAGGGTTTAGGGTTTAAGGTTTTTTTTTTTTTTGGAAGCCCCATGTAGGGGTATTTTATTGCCACAAAAGAGGGTCCTTAAAAGGGGATAAACCAACTACTACTCAAAGTGCTACAATTAGCCTAAGGAGTAAATCCCCTATCTAAGTACATCCAAGAGTAAAAGAAAGAAGAAAAACAAGCAAAAGATACAAGATGATTAACATAATAAGCTAAAGTAAGATTAAAGTCAATGCTATGGAGGATGTGGGAATGCATGATAATCCTGGCAAAAGAAGGAGAGAGAATCACGCAAAGTTATAATAAGAGGGAGATTAGAATAGTTAAGGTAATGCAAGTTAGAGGAAAATAACATAATATGAGTATGTTAGTAAGGAATCGATAGAGAAGGCTCGCTCAATCACATCCTGTTGGGGCGATGCAAGTATGAGCATCCAAACTTCAAAGGGTTACATCACATGAGCTACCACCAACCAATAGGGAGTGAGATCATCACCATCATAGCCAACAAACCCGAGAAGGAAGCACCCCTTGATATGCTTGTGAGCTTTATTACGCAAACCTAAGCAAAATCATATCTAAAATATAGATAATTGCTAAGAAAGGATAAGGAGTCTCATTCAAGAAAATTATCATCAATATAGTCATCTTGACATGAGATACATAAACATAAGTGAGTGAGCCATCTTAGCTAATCTCATGAATAGCCATATTCAAGAAATAAATTAGTTCATATAATCCCTCCATAAGAAAATTACAGAGACAACTTAAAACTTAAATAAGTCAATGAGCTTATACTTAACACCATCCCAATCACATGATATATAAATGAATCTTTCAAGTAAAACAACCTGTGAAACAACTTATTAATGTCCCGGAGAAAGCAATAAAGGAAGATAGATAGCAACACGTGGAATGAACCAACCAAAATAAGCACGTAAAGCACTACAATAGCGATTCGTGGCCTCCATTCGTGTAATCCGATCAACAATCAATCCAGGGAACAAGATAGCAAAAGGCAACAACATCCAAGATAGGAAGGGACTAAATTGGCCATAATACCATTCTTTCAGAATAAACCGCCATAAGACCAACCAAATGAGGTAGTGTGTGATGCATCGAAAAATAGGAGATAAATTGCGGGCAATCGAAAGGCAACCCCAACACCAAACAACTAATACAACATTGGAACCCAAAAAAAAACAACAAGTGAATTGAAATGAGTCTCAACATTAAAATCCGTAAAACAAATAGTTGGCAACATCCAAGATAGGAAGATACAGCAAATTGGCCATAAAACTCCTCAATCAAAGTAGACATGGAAATAATAGATAAACAAATAAATAAAGCATAAAAATAGTTATCCTGAAGGAAGAAAATCAGATAGAAAACACCAAAAACCCTCACCATCAAGACAGTAATGTCAGGAACAGCTTTCAGGGCATGAGACCCTGAAATTCTACAACCAACAAAGAAAGAGCCAACTAAGATGACAAGGTAAAACAATAAGGGATCTCCAAGATAAGAGATAATCAAAATAGCAAAAACCAGTTAGCTTTCCATGATGCCATTCATCTAGAATAATCAAAATAATAGATACAAGTTTGACATAAAAAGGATGAAGTAAATAGTAGCAGAAAAGGTAGATCAATGAATTCTAATGATAAGCATAAAATAAACCAGTAAAGTGGTTCAAAGCAAAATCTACTAAGCAAGAACAATAGACTTGCTGTACAAATAATCCAAAGCCCCTGGCAGAAAGTGGGTTGATCCGACCACCCAACAAGGCGCTAAAACCAACAAGTCGTCCAAGATTCCCCATAAACATATATTGGTAAAGGAAAGGGTAGATAATGAATAGCTCCCCACCATAAGCCTATCCAAGAAAGTTACATTTAGAGAAACCGATCGTGTCGATGCTTATTAACCATAACCCACCGCCAATGGTAATGACAATAATAACCAAAGGTTTGTCAATAACCCAATTATGCATATAAGATAAATCATTGATTAATTCCAAGCATAACAAAGAAATGTGCTTCAAGTTGTACATGTTCCAATCATAGATAGGATGGGAGAACAAGAAGGAAAAGCAATAACATCCTTAGCAAGAATCAATAATTAAAAAACAAGAAGACAATTTTACAGGCTACAATCTCAGATGCACAATGATAATCACTTGGAAAACTCCAAACCTACTGATAATGGGAAGCAAGACCAAAACAAAGAAGACTAGTATTGAAAAAAAATAACACAATTCCATTTCTCAAAGAGATATTAGTGTGGGATATCCCAAATAGCATATTAACAGCAATAAAGCAAATTGCAACCAATAGGTGCTCAATAGCATTCCTAAGAGCAAACAGTTCAGTAGCAAGTTGCTTTGTCACATTAATCTAGTATTGCCAAGGATATTGACAGTCATAATCAATAGGCATATAGGATAGACCATTGGTTACATAGAAGGAGAAGAGTAGAATGGTCTTCAGGATTTTCATGATCTCCTCAAAGCATGAAGGGTGAAAACAATTGTAGTAAAGTCCAACATCAACCCAAATGTTAACATCAAGAGCATAAAATGAAACAGAAAGAAGAGGGTAAACATAGTAAGAACCAAAAGGAGCAGCCAACAAGGAAATCCATTCCTGCAGGGGATAGAAACCAAGCAGGAATTTTAAGACAATAAAGGTCCAAAACCAGAACTTGCTAAGACAGTAGCAGGCAAGATGGCAAAAAATAGCATGAGGAAAACTGGGAGAAGCAGCAGCAGAAAAAATCTGTGACTGCCCAAACCCAAAGGGATTAAAAAACCAAATCAACAAATAAATCAACAAACAACCATGGCAGCAAACCTCCAAAACCCAAAAAGTAATTAAGCCCCATCCATTCCAGTACAAGGATTTCGGACCAAAATAACCATTAAAAGAGACCGGTATTACAATTTTCCCTTGCGTGAAAAGCATGCGAGGTTAGCATTATATAAGCAAGGACAACCATGTACAAAGTCCAAGCCAACCCAAAATCCTTTCAAAGATAAGTGTTGAAACCTTTATGAATTAGGCCTTTAAGGAGGAAAGAGTCCCAAGGAATGTAAGCATCACCAAAGAAATACTATAATCATCAAAATAAAATTGCAACCAAAGATAATGCACACTAATGTTGCCTAGAAGCAACATAGGTAGTAGCAATGCTCCATATTGGAGGAGAGAAAAAGCGGTTAAAGAAGTTAGTACTAAAATCTAAGCCCATCAAAGCTAACTTCCTCCAATTAGTAATTCTCTCAGTTTAGAAATGAATGTATCAATGAAATTAAAGTCCCAAGTGGGATTGCGTTATAAAACCTAGTAACAGGTAACACAAGGCTCAAGCGGGTTCCAATTCAAGATATTGATGTGCATATAGTTCAACATCTTGTAATAAAATGCCAAAATTCTTCCTAAAGGAGAAGGGGTAAAGGCAGCAAGTCATGGCAAAGAGCACAAGACGACAATGATATCTATGAGGAGTATCCATAAAGAACACAAAACGAAAACAGAAAAAGGAGGCGAAGAAGAGGAGAATTAGATTACGAGGTAAAGGATTGTCCAAGTTAACGGAATAAGTATTTGGGTAATGTAAATTGATCAAGAGAAGATCACTAATCTACCCAGTTTGCAAGGTAATCGGCATAGGCGTTACCTTCCATAAACATGAGTGATGGTAAAATTAGTTGAGAGAAAGCCCTAGTTTGCTTGAGGAGGTAGTCAAACAAGCGTTGCTCATATTGGTAGAAGTCAAAGGTCAATGGGTAGAAGAGTCCACCTCTATCCAAATATTGAGCGACCATTTTGAAGACAAATTTCTAGAGCTTTGTGTAACCATAAGCTCGGTATAAGGACGATTTGGAAATAAGGGGATAAGCAAATGCACATAGGACTATACCCTTAGAATCCACGAAAATGCCTCCACGAGCCATTATGAGAGATAGAGCCATCGGTATTAATTTTAATAATATGATCAAGAGGTTTTCCAAAAAACCATTCTATCATTTATAGTAAAGAGTGCGGAAGGTTGAGGCCGGTTTATTGGCTATAGATTTATAGCCTTTAAAATGTTTGTGATGAATTAAATTGGCTTTAAACAAGTCACAAATTTTGTTTTAGTTCTAGCAATAATCCTCATGTGATTCATAGAATCCCGATGTTTAGCTTCATTTGGTCCATCCATATGAACCAAATAAGAGTAATGGCGATTATGATTTTAATATGACCTTTAATTGCATTGTCAAAGTAAACTTCAAGAAGTTGATATAAAGTAAAAGAACAATTAAAATTGATGTTGAATAGATCGTCATACCAAATCCAAATTTTAGAGGCAATAGCCCCATTAACAAAACATGGTTAACATTCTCATATGAGAACAACATTGACATTTAGAGGGTAAATAAAACCCTTTACCCCACAACAAAGAGTCAACAGAATAAAGTTTTTTTGATATCAGTTAGAACGAGTAAGAAGAGGGGATATTGTTATTCCAAATTTTGGAGAACACAATAGAAGAATCACAGTGTCTTTAGTGTGAAGCCACACATTTTTAAGGTTGAAATCCCCATTATGAGATAGCTTAAAGATAATCGATGATTGTTAGGAGTGATAGGAATATTAGTAATCATATTTAAGAAAGTGGAAGGAATAGAATCAGTAATCTTACTAGTGTTTGGTTTTGCCAGAATGAATTAACTCTAATAGTGGGTGAGTGTAGAGTAAGTCATCAATGGATCCACAACCACTCAGTTGTCTTGCCAAAGAAGGAATTGCGAGTTTATGCCCCAAAAAATTAAGGATTACATCCCATTTGTGAGAACAAAGTCTTCTCCACAGGAGAATCACCCGATTTAAAGGGACAAATGAGAGGATGTTTACAGAAGTGAAATTCAAAAGACTATTTTTTGCTCCTAAAATTCCACCAAAGTTTGTAGGAGAAGGCATTGATAACTTCTTTGATGGATTTACATCCCAGACCTCCCTCTTCAAAGTACCACAACTTTTAGACCAAGATGACCGTGCATTCTTTTAGGAGGTATTGGTTCCCAGAAAAATTTGTTTAAGAGACTCAATTCTATTGATGGTAGAGTTGGTAGGCACAATGGTTTGAAGAAGGTATATAGGCATGGAATTTAGAGTGCTCTTGATCAAGGTAAGCCTACCACCCAGAGTAAATGAAATTCCCAAAGATTTTGTTAGAAATTTTTGAATTAGATCATCAAAAGGTGTGATCTTTTTTGGCCTTTAAAAGCGAGCCCAAGGTAATTAAGAGGAGTTGATTTTGCTTAGTAATTACGGATATTTGGTTAAGTCTATTAGGAGGAATCTTAGTTGAAGGAATAAAACGCATTTTCCTTCATTAAGAAAAGACCACTAACTTTACCAAAATCATTTTGAGGTTCTTAATGGTTTTAACATGTTGAAGGGAGCCGTTGAAGATAATGAAATCATCAAAGCTAAGATGAAGAATAGGAAACCTCCATGAGTTTTATAGACATTAGCGATTATTAGAGTTAAGGCTCTTAGGTATGATAAAAAAGAGTGATAGTGGGTCACCTTGCCTCATGGCTAGAAGGAAAGAAACCTATGGACTCACCATTCATGATAATAGAAAACCGGACATTAGTGATACACCTTTTTTATAATCCGGATAAAACTATCGGAAAAAAACAAATTATTTGAAGAGAAATTCCCATGAGAGATTGTCAAAGGCTTTAGTGATGTCCTGTTTGAATAAGATGTTGCCTCCTCTAGAAGGGACATCAATGTCATGAAAGAACTCTTGAGCAAGAAGAATATTATCCGATATTATTCTGTGTTTAACAAAACCAGTTTGGTTTGGGGAGATGATTTTAGGAAACAAAGGGCTAAGCCTATTATTTATTAATTTAGCAATGAGTTTTTGAAAAAAAAGACTAATGGTCTAAAATCTCCCAAGATTGAGTTGTTAGTTTTGGAAATAAGGACAATAGAAGTGCTTGAAAAGTATTTGGGAATAGGATTGCCATCAAAGAAATCAATAACATCAACTAAATTCGGTTTTAATAAATGGCCAACAATCTTTGAAAAGTGGGTATATGGCCGTCGGGAGACAGTGTCATGTTCTTGAGTATTACTAATCTCCTCTTCGGAAGGACACATAGTGAGTAAATGATTATCCTCACTGTTAATCATAGAAGGGATAAGATGGGTGTTTGATAAAGTTCCCAGCAACAGATTAGAATTTAATAAAGTTTGGAAATGATGTATGACAGAATCCTTAATATCATTATTATCGGTTATCCATTCACCATTAGAGTTCTTAATTTTCTTAATCGAGTTTAAGGCTTTCCGTTTATTACAAATGGCATGAAAATACGGTGTTTACTCACCATCGGTATGTTTGCTTGACTTTTGAAGCCAATAGGTTTCTTCCATGTTTTGATAATTAACCAAGTTATTCTTGGCAATGTTCAACTCCTCAAGTTTGGGATCAGTTGAGCCTCTTCAAGAGAACAAACCTCTTGTTCCATAGCTTTAAGATTTGTGAAAAGGTTTTAAAATGTGTTTGTTCCACCAATTGAGATTTTGTTTAAGTCTTTTGAGCTTAAGCCAAAGGAGTCATACCTTTAATTATCCGGAAAAGCGGGGCCATCCAATTAGTGAGGCGACATTGATGAAGTCACTATGTTGGGTCCACATATTTTGAAATCTGAAGGAGAGGGAGTAGGCGGGTTAGGGGTAGATTTTGAAGGAAATCAAAGAGGAGCATGGTGGAGACAAAGTTACTCAAATGCTCAACAATGGTAGTAGCCACGATTGATCCAAAGAGAATTAAAGAGGGTCCTATCAAGGCGTTGCCAAAGTCTAGAGTTGTGCCACGTGAAGTTAGACCAGTGAAACCAATGTCAGTTGCAATCAAGGATCATATTTGAAGTCCTCCATGGAATGAAGGTTAGAGAACATCCTCCCTCTTCTTTCGAACTAGCTATGATAGTATTGAAATCACCTCCAAACCAGGGAAGGTAGTAGAGGAAGGCGTAAGTGATTCCAAAGGATGTTCCTACCGGCTCTATTACAAGAAGCATAGATAAAAGAGCCAAAAGCGATAAGTCACCTAAGGAGATTTTGACATTAACCAATTGGTCAAGATCATCAATGATGGAAATGGTGATGGAGTTGTGCCAAAAGCACCAAATTTTATTATTAAGATTGAAGAAGAAATTATGAAAACTAAGGGATCTAGCGACAAAAGCAATCTTAGAAGAATTAATGAAAGGTTCAATAAGAACAAGTAACTTGATATTATGAACATGACAAAGACTCCTAACACGATTGTGGGAGAAGAGACCCACAACAACCCGGATATTCCAAATAAGAAAATTAATCATAAGGGGACAACCAAAGGGAAAAGAAAAAAAGAAAGGAAAGGAGAGAAATGATGACACATTACTTGTGTGGGTGGAAGAAAGCGAGTGATTCTAGTGAGGTTATTATTAGAAAATTTTGCTTTGTAGGGTTTTTTGTTTTAACAATTTGAAAGGGTCTATCAGTCCAAATTATCTCCATCAAAAGTGATTGATTTTGGGTTAATAGTAGAAGAATCTATCAATGTTTTAGAAGAGGGATTTCACCTTCTTCGGATAGAGTGTGAGAAATTGGGTTCAATTGATTATCACTCTGAAGGAAAATAGATGGGGAAGTTCTGACACCATTCGTAATACAAATATCTTTCTCAATATGTTCTGAAGCCATAGGGTCATCATTGTTTTGGTCCATTATATGATTCTCATTCAAATTGTTTAATTGGGTGTCCAATATAAGGCTACCATTCATTGATTTTGAGGATTTAAATGAAGCAGAACTATCGGGAAACCAGTTATTACTAGAGGGTGAGGTTAGGTAAATTGCCATTGGTATCGTCACACCCCTCAATTTTTTTAGTACCAAGGTCGAAAGTGTTTTCCACTAGACATATCGAGGAGGTGTAGGGAGGAGAGGTTCTTTTGAGTATTTTAGGCACATATGCTAGAGTAGTGGTTTTCCAGTTCCATTAATGGTATTCATATTCGTGGTAAATTTTTTTTGAGATTAGGATGAAGCACAAAGCATTAAGTGATGTGCCCATGAATCTTGCGGTGAGTGCAAAAGGCAGAAAATTTTCAAATTCGACTTTTGACTATATCCAAATTTTTGAAGCCAATCCAAACCTCTTTGGGATATTTTTTTTTGATGTCTATCTCAATGAGAATCTGACGATAGATGGCCTAGATCTAGTGGCGTTGCTTGGTCTATTTGGAGAGGCCTACCAAAAGGCATCAAACAAAACTTGATGAGTGACATAGTGTATTCGCATGTTAGGAAAAGCAAGCCAAAGAGGGACAATGGGAGATTCCTCTTTGACATCAAAGAGGGGCGACCATTTCAATAGTCGCATTTGATAATTATGCACAAAATAAGAATGACGAGCAAAAACCCGTGAGTAATCTAAATCATTTGAGAGTTGAATAAGAATGTGAGGGATCGATCACGATAGAGAGAAAGTAATTTTAAACTATGAAAGAAAGAGCGAATATCATCAAATTCGAGCATCTAAGGGAGAATTTACCCACCAAAGCGAACTTCGAAGGGCTTAGCAAGTTTCTCAACATCGATCACGAACACATTACTGGCAATCCATGATAAGATGTCAAATGAGATTAACAAGCATTTGAGCTAGAGATCTTACGGATAAAGCATCTTTGAATGATTTAACAACAGGTGCAATCGAATCTAGAAAACTTGTAGAGTCGGAGAAAGTGCAGTGTCGAGAGGCGACGGGGATTCTGAGACGAGCCTCACCATTGTTTTAATCCAAGGATGTCACATAGAGCGATACATGTGCTCAGTGAGAAAGCACAGTGACCAATTACTCGAGAACGGCCAATCCACCGAGGGGAACACAAAATCGCCAGAGAGGGAGCGGAGCGGAGAGGGAGATTGGGTTAGTTTTTGGTTTGTTTGGGTTTAGTGTTTAAGGTTTCGGGTTTAGGGCTTAGGGATTAGGGTTTAGAGTTTAGGGTTTTAGGTTTTAGGGTTAGGGTTTAGGGTTATAGATTTAGGGTTTTAGGATTTAGGGTTTAGGGTTTAGGGTTTTTTTTTAAAATTAAGTGAACCGCTAGGTTTAAGTTTATTTTTTATTTATTTGAGTTTATTTAATTTTTTATTTTTATTTAGGTTTGTTTTATATTTTTATTTAGTTTAGTTTATTTAGTATAGGTTTATTTATTTTAGTTTAGATGTTTTTTAGTTTATTTTTTAGGTTTAGGTTTATTTTTTTTAGTTGAGTTTTATTTTTATTATATTTTTAGGTTTAGGTTTTATTTCTTATTTTTAGGTTTAGGTTTAGATTTTATTTTACTTTTTTAGGCTTAAGTTTTAGGTTTTTATTTTATGTTTTTTTTAGGTTTTATCTTTTAGTTTAAGTTTAGTTTTATTTTTAGTTTATTTTATTTTATTTGGTTTAGGTTTACGTTTAGGTTTAGTTTATTTTAGGTTTAGGATTTATTTATTTTGGTTTAGTTTATTTTAGTTTAGGTTTAGGTTTATTTTATTTTATTTATTTTATTTTTATTTTAGATTTAAATATTTATTTAGTTTAAGGTTTAGGTTTTGTTTTTATTTATTTTTAGGTTTTGTTTGTATTTTTATTTTTAAGGTTTGAGTTTTTATTTAATTTTTATTTTATTATATTTTAAGTTTATATTATTTTAATTTATTTAAGTATTTATTCTTAGGTTTTTAATTTTATAATTTAGTTTAGGTTTTATTTATTATATTTTAGTTTATTTTCTTTTTTTATTTTACTTTTAGGTTTAGGTTTTAGTTTAGGTTTTTATTTAATTTTATTTAGGTTATTTTATTTATTTTATTATTAGGTTTAGGGTTTAGGGTTAAGTGTTTAGGCTTTAGGGTTTAGGGTTTTGAGGGTTTAGGGTTTAGGTTTTTTGCATTAGGGTTAAGGGTTTTTAGGGCTTAGGGTTTAGGATTTATGTTTTAAGTTTAGGGTTTAGGGTTTAGAGTTAATTGTTTAGGGTTAGGGTTTAGGGTTGGGGTTTAGGTTTAGGTTTTATTTTGAGTTTAGGATTCTTTAGGGTTTAAGGTTTGAGGTTTAGGGTTTTAGGTTTAGGGTTGTAAGTTTAGTTTTGGGTTTATGGTTTATCATTAGATTTAGGGTTTTGGGTTTAAGATTTGTGGTTCAGGGTCTTTTTTTAATTAAGTAAAGCTATAGTTTTAGGTTTATTTAGTTTATTCTTTATTTATTTTTTTATTTTAGGTTTAAGTTTATTTTTAGTTGAGTTTTATTTCTATTTTATTTTTTAGGTTTAGCTTTTATCTTTTATTTTTAAGTTTAGGTTTATGTTTTTTTTTTTTTTTTTAGGTTCAGGTTTTAGGTTTACTTTGTGGTTTTATTTTTTAATTTTGGTTTAGGATTATTTTTAGTTTATTTTATTTTTTTAGTTTAGGTTTTTTTAGGTTAGTTTATTTTAGGTTTAGGTTTAGGTTTTATTTTAGTGTAATTTATTTTAGCTTAAGTTTAGGTTTATTTATTTTATGTTTATTTTATTTTTATTTTAAGTTTAGGTTTATTTTATTTTTTATTTATTTTAAGTTATTTTTAGGTTTATTTTTTTAGGTTTAGGTTTTATTTAGTTTTATTTTATTTTATTTTAGGTTTATTTTATTTTATTTTATGTTTAGTTTTTTTATTTTATTAAGCTTTTTTATTCTTATTTTTTATTTTAATTTTATTTAATTTAGGTTTTCATTATTTTATTTTAGTTTATTTTATTTTTAGTTTTAATTTATAGGTTTAAGATTTAGTTTAAACATTTATTTTATTTTATTTTATTTTTAGATTTTATTTAAGTTCATGTTTATTTATTTATTTTATTTTTAGGTTTTATTTAGTTTAGGATTAGGTCTTTAGGTTTTTATGGTTTAGGGTTTAGGGTTTAGTATTTTAGGGTATAGGGTATAGGGTTTATTGTTTATGGTTTAGTGTTTAGGCTTTAAGGATTAGGGTTTTTAGGGTTTAGGGTTAGCTTAGGGTTTAAGGCTTATGGTTTTTAGGGTTTAGGGTTTAGGGTTTACGGTTTTAGGGTTTAGGGTTTAGGGTTAGGGTTAGGGTTTATGGTTTATGATTCTCCAGAGTTGTAAGTTTATGGTTTAGGATTTAGGGTTTAGGGTTTAGGGTTTAGGATTTTTTTTTAAAAAAAAGTAAATTTGGTAGGTTTAGGTTTATTAGATTTATGTAGTTTATTTTTATTTATTATTTTTCTACAAATTTATTTTTTATTTTATTTAGTTTAGTTTATTTATTTTAGGTTTTTTTATTTTAGTTTAGGTTTTCTATTTTAGTATAATTTTTAGGTTTATGTTTACTTTTTAGTTTAGTTTTAATTTTATTTTATTTTTTAAGTTATGTTTTATTTTGTATTTTTAAGTTTAGGTTTAGGTTTTTATTTTATTTTTTTTAGGTTCAGCTTTTAGGTTTTTATTTTAGGTTTATTTTTAGGTTTTATATTTTAATTTAGGTTTAGGTTTAGGTTTATTTTTGGTTTATTTTTTTATTTAGTTTATAGTTTAGGTTTTATTTATTTTAGTTTAGTTTATTTTACTTTAGGCTTAGGTTTATTTTATTTTATTTATTTTAGGTTTAGGTTTTTTTTAGTTTAGGGTTTAGGTCATGGTTTTTATTTATTTTTTATTTTATTTTATTTTAGGTTTATTTTAATTTTATTTTAAATTTAGTTTTTATTTTATTTAACTTATTCTATTTTTAGATTTATCTTATTTTTTAGTTTAGTTTAGGTTTTTATTTATTTTATTTTAATTTATCCTTTTATTTTTTATTTTATTTTATTTTTAGGTTTAAGTTTAGGTATAGGTTTTTTATTTTATTTTATTTTATTATTTTATTTAAGTTTTAGTTTTTATATTTATTTTACTTTTAGGTTTTATTTAGTTTAGGTTTAGGTTTTTAGGATTTAGGGTTTAGGGCTTAGGGTTTAAGGTTTTAAATTTTATGGATTATGATTAAGGGTTCATGGTTTAGGGCTTAGGGTTTAGGGATTAGGGTTTTAGGGATTAGATTTTAGGGTTTATGATTTAGGGTTTAGTGTTTAGGATTGTAGGTTTAAGGTTTAAGGCCTAGGGCTTAGGGTTGTAGGTTTAGGGTTATTTATTTATTTATTTTTCATTTTTTTAATTAAGTAAACTAGTAGGTTTAGGTTTATTTAATTTATATATTTTAGTTTATTCTATTTTTTATTTTTATTTAGGTTTATTTTATTTTTATTTAGTTTTGTTTATTTATTTTAGGTTTATTTATTTTAGTTAATTTTTTAAGGTTAAGGTTTAAGTTTGTGTTATTTTTAGTTTAGTTTTATTTTTATTTTATTTTTTTAGGACTAGGTTTTATTTTTTACTTTTATGTTTAGGTTTAAGTTTTTATTTAATTTTTTCTTTTTGGTTTTGGTTTTAGGTTTTTATTTTTGGTTTATTTTTAGGTATTATTTTTTAGTTTAGGTTTATTTTGAGTTTCTTTTATTTTATTTCTTTAGGTTTAGGTTTTGGTTTAGTTTATTTCAGGATTATGTTTAGGTTTTATTTATTTTAGTTTAGTTTATCTTAGTTTAGGTTAGGTTTATTTTATTTTTATTTTAAGTTTAGGTTTTTATTTTAGTTTAGGGTTTAGGTTTTATTTTTTATTTATTTTTAGGTTTTATGTTTAGTTTTATTTTTTAGGTTTATGTTTTTATTTATATTTTATTTAATTTTATTTTAGGTTTATTTTATTATAATTTTTTGTTTAGTTTTTATTTTATTTAAGTTTTTTATTTTTTTAGTCTAGTTTAGGTTTTTATTTATTTTATTTTAGTTTAGTTTTTATTTATATTTTATTTTCTTTTAGGTTTAAGTTTAGGTTTGGGTTTTAGTTTATGTTTTTATTTTATTTTATTTTATTTATTTTATCTTGGTTTAGGTTTTTTTTTATTTTTAGGTTTTATTTAGTTTAGGTTTAGGTTTTTAGGCTTTTAGGGTCTAGGGTTTAGGGTTTAGGTTTTAGGTTTTTATTTTAGGATTATTTTTAGTTTTTATTTTTTTGTTTAGGTTTAGAATTATTTTTTATTTATTTTAATTTATTTAGTTTAGGGTTTAGGTTTAATTTATTTTAGGTTATAGTTTAGGTTTATTTATTTTAGTTTAAGTTTATATTTATTTTATTTTATTTATTTTATTTTTATTTTAGGTTTTGTTATTATTTTTAGTTTAGGGTTTGGGTTTTATTACTTATTTATTTTTAGGTTATTATTTAGGTTTAGGTTTTCACTTAGTTTTTATTTTTTTTTATTTTAAGTTTATTTTATTTTTATTTTACATTTAGTTTTTATTGTATTTAGGTTTTTTATTCTTAGGTTTATATCATTATTTTTTATTTAGTTTAGGTTTTTCTTTATTTTATTTTTGTTTATTTTTATTTTATTTTTAGGTTTAGGTTTTTATTTTTTTTTATTTTTTTTATATTTAGGTTTTTTTATTTATTTTCATTTTAAGTTTTATTTACTTTAGGTTTAGGCTTAGGTTTTTAGTTTTTATGGTTTAGCGTTTAGGGTTTAGGGTTTAGGGTTTAAGGTTTAGTTCTTAGGCTTTAGGGTTTAGGGATTTTAGGGTTTAGGTTTTAGGATTTAGGGTTTTGGGTTAGCTTAGGATTAAGGCTTATTTTAGAGTTTAGGGTTAGGATTTAGTGTTTAGGCTTTAGGGTTTTTAAGGTTTAGGGTTAGTTTAGAGTTTACGATTTAGGGTTTTAGGGTTTAGGGTTTATTTGGTTTAGGGTTAGCAATTTTAGGGTTTGTTAGGTTTAATGTTTAGAGTTTTTTAGGGTTTTAAGGTTTAGGGTTAGTTTAGGGTTTAAGGTTTTGGGTTTAGGGTTTACGCTTTAGAGTTTAGGGTTTAAGGTTTAGGGATTAGGGTTATCTTAGGGTTTAGGGCATAGGGTTTAGGGTTGTAGGTTCAGGGTTCAGGGTTTACGGTTTATGGTTTAGATTTTATAATTTACGGTTTAGGGTTAACGTTTAGGGTTTTTTTTAAAATTATGTAAACCGGTATGTTTAGGTCTTTTTAGTTTGCTTAGTTTAATTTTTATTTATTTCACTTTATCTCATTTTTTATTTTTATTAAGGTTTATTTTTTATTTTATTTAGTTTATTTTATTTATTTTAGATTTTTTATTTTTATTTATTTTTTTATGTTTAGGTTTAGATTTATGTTCATTTTTAGTTTAGTTTTATTTTATTTTATTTTTAGGTTTATGTTTCTTTTTTATTTTAGTGTAGGTTTAGGTTTTTATATTTTTTAGGTTTGGTTTTAGTTTTTTTTTATTATTTTAGGTTTTATTTTTTTAGTTTAGGTTTAGGTTTATGTTTAGTTTATTTTGTTTTATTTTGTTTAGGGTTTAGGTTTAGTTTATTTTAGCTTTAGATTTAAAATTAATTTATTTTAGTTTAGTTTATTTTAGTTTAGCTTTTTTTATTATTTTAGGTTTAGGTTTTTTAGTTTAATGTTTAGGTTTAATTTTTATTTTTATTTTTAGGTTTATATTTTTTTTGTTTAGGTTTTATTAGGGTTTAGGGTTTAGGGTTTTGGGTTTAAGGTTTAGAGTTTAGAGTTTAGGTTTAGGTGAGTTTTAGGGTTAAAGTTTTTTAAAATATTTATTATTATTTATTTAAATTAAGTAAATTGGTGGGTTTAGGTTATTTTAGTTTTTATATTTATTTTCGTTTATTTTATGTTAGGTTAGTTTTTTTTAGGGTTAGGTTTTATTTTTTTATTTAGTTTTAGGTTTATTTTTTAGTATAGGTTTTATTTTATTTTATTTTAGGTTTATTTATATTTATTATTTTAGTTTAGTTTTATTTTATTTAGGTTTTTTATTTATGGTTTATATTATTTTAGTTTAGTTTATGTTTTATTTTATTTTATTTTTTTTTTATTTTATTTTATTTTTTTAGGTTTAGGTTTAGGTTTTAGTTTTGTTTATTTTTTTATTTTATTTATTTATTTTATTTTATTTATTTTGTTTTTATTTATTTTATTTTATGTTTAATTTAGTTTAGGTTTTGATTTTAGGTTTTTTAAACATTAAGGTTTAGGGTTTAGGTTAAAGGTTAAGGGTTAAGGGTTTAGGGTTTAGGGATTGGGTTTAGTGTTTAGGGTTAGTTTAGGGTTTAGGAGTTTTAGGGTTTAGGGTTTTTTTAATTTTATTTATTTATTTATTTTAAATTAAGTAAATTTATTTAGGTTTATTTGGTTTATTTATTTTAGTTTATTTTATTTTAGGTTTAGTTTTAGTTTTGGGTTTAGGTTTTATTTTTATTTATTTTAGGTTTAGGTTTTCACTTTTTTATTTTATTTTTTAGGTTTATTTTCATTTATTTTAAGTTTAAATTTTAATTTATTTAGGTTAGTTATATTTAGGTTTATTTTATTTATTTAGTTTAGTTTAGATTTTTATTTATTTTAGTTTTTATTTTTATTTTATTTTATTTTTAGGTTGAGGTTTAGCTTTAGGTTTAGTTTAGGTTTTGATTTTATTTTATTTTATATTTTAAATTTAGTTTATTTTAGGTTTTAGGTTTAGGTTTAGGTTTAGGTTTAGGGTTTAGGGTTTAGGGTTTAGGTCTTTTTGGGTTTAGGTTTTGGTTAAGGTTTGGGTTTAGGGTTTATTTAGGTTTATTTTAAGGTTTAGTGTTTTTTTAGTTCTTTTAAATTAAATAAACTATTGGGTTTAGGTTTATTTAGTTTATTTTTATATATTTTAGTTAATTTTATTTTTATTTTTTAGGTTTATTATTATTTTTTAGTTTATATTTATTTAGTTTATTTATTTTAGCTTATATTTTATTTTCATTTTTAGCTTTATGTTTTAATTTAAGTTTATTTTTTAGTTTAGTTTTATTTTTATTTTATTTTAGGTTAATGTTTTATTTTTATTTGTGGTTTAGGTTTATGTTTTATTTTTTTTTTAGGTTTAGGTTTTATTTTGGTTTATTTTAGGCTTTATTTTTTAGTTTAGGTTTAGGTTTGTTTATTTAGTTTATTTTATTTTATTTGGGTTTAGGTTTAGGTTTAGGTTTAGTTATTTTATGTTTAGGTTTGGTTTTATTTATTTTAGTTTAGTTTATTTTAGTTTAGGTTTAGGTTTATTTCATTTTTTTTTAGGATTTTTTTTTGGTTTGTGTTTTATTTTTTATTTACTTTAGGTTTATTTTAAGTTTATTGTTTAGTTTAGGTTTTTAATTTTTACTTTATTTTAGGATTATTTTATTTTATTTTAGGTTTAGTTTTTTATTTTATTTAGGTTTCTTATTTTTTAGAATTTTTTTAGGTTTATTAATTTTAATTTAGTTTAATTTTATTTTTTTTTCTTTAGGTTTAGGTTTAGGTTTTAATTTACAATTTTATTTTATTTTATTTTATTTTGGTTTAGAGTTTTTTATTTAATTTATTTTTAAGTTTTATTTACTTTAGGTTTAGGTTTTATTTTTATTTTACTTTTCAGGTTTAGGTTTAGGTTTAGCTTTAGCTTTAGGTTTTAGTTTAGGTTTCTATTTTATTTTATCTTATTTATTTTGTTTAGGTTTAAATTTTTTTATTGATTTTATTTTTAGATTTAATTTATTTTAGGTTTAGGTTTTTAGGTATTTAAAGTTTAGGGTTTAGGGTTTAGGGTTTAGGCTCAGTGTCTAGGGCTTAGGGTTTGGGGTTTAGGGTTTAGGGCTTGGGGTCTAGAGCTTAGGGTTTGTTTAGGGTTGTAGGTTTTAAGGTTATGGGTTTAGGGTTTAGGGTTTAGGGTTATGATTTTTTTAAAAATTAAATAAACTGTTAGGTTTAGGTTTATTTAGTTTATTTTTATTTATTTTAGTTAATTTTATTTTTTATTTTTATTTTTAATTAATTTATTCAATTTATTTTGGGTTTATTTATTTTAGCTTAGGTTTTTTTATTTTAGTTTTTTTAGGTTTATGTTATAATTTAGGTTTATTTTTCAGTTTAGTTTTATTTTTATTTTATTTTTAAGGTTTAGGTTTTATTTTTTATTTGTAGGTTAAGGTTTATGTTTTTATTTTATTTTTTTTAGGTTTAGGTTTTAGATTTTTATTTTTGGTTTATTTTGAGGTTTTATTTTTTAGGTTAGGTTTAGGTTTGTTTTTAGTGTATTTAATTTTATTTAGCTTGGGGTTAGGTTTATGTTTAGCTTATTTTAGGTTTAGGTTTTGCTTTTATTTATTTTAGTTTAGTTTATGTTAGTTCAGGTTTAAGTTTATTTCATTTTTATTTTAGGTTTTAGTTTTTTTTTAAGTTTAGGGTTTAGGTTTTATATTTTATGTACTTTAAGTTTTATTTTTAGGTCTATTGTTTAGGTTTAAGTTTTTATTTTACTTTATTTCAGGTTTATTTTATTTTCATTTTAGGTTTAGTTTTTATTTTATTTAGGTTATCTATTTTTTAGATTAATTTAGGTTTTTATTAATTTTAATTTAGTTTAATTTTTTATTTTCTATTTTTCTCTTTTTAGGTTTAGGTTTATGTTTGAATTTATGTTTTTATTTTATTTTATTTTGGTTTAGATTTATTATTTATTTTATTTTTAGGTTTTATTCAGTTTAAGTTTAGGTTTTTATTTCTTTTTAGGGTTTAGGGTTTAGGGTTTGGGGTTTAGGATTTTTTTTTAGGTTTAGGGTATAGGGTTTAGTGTTTAGGGTTTAAGGTTTTGGGTTTAGGTTTTAGGGTTTAGGGTTTAGAGTTTAGGGTTTGAAGGTTTAGGGTTTAGGGTTTAGGGTTTTTAGGGTTTAGGATTTAGGATTTAGGGTTTAGGTTTAGGTTTAGGGTTCAGGTATTAATTTAAGGTTTAGGGTTTTTGATTTTTTTTCAAAGAGAACAACTTCATATTCAACATTTCTTCTTTTATTTATTTAGTTTATTTTTTATTTCAGCTTATTTTATTTTTATTTTTATTTATGTTTATTTATTATCTTTATTTAGTTTAATTTATTTATTTTAGTTTAGATTTTTTATCTTAGCATATTTTTTATGTTTAGGTTTTGGTTTAGGTTTATTTTTTAGTTGAGTTTTATTTTTATTTTATTTTTAGGGTTGCAGGCTTAAGGTTTAGGGTTAGTTTTAGGGTTCAGGGTTTTGGGTTTATGGTCTAGGATTTAAGGTTTAGGGTTTAGGTTTTTTTTTTTTAAATTAAGTAAACCGATAGGTTTAGGTTTATTTAGTTTAGTTTTTATTTATTTTATTGTATTATTATTTTTTATTTTTATTTGGTTTAGTTTATTTATTTTAGGTTTATTTATTTTAGTTTAGGTTTTTTATTTTAGTTTATTTTTTGGTTTAAGTTTAGGTTTATGTTTATTTTTTAGTTTAGTTTTATTTTTATTTTATTTTATTTTTTAGGTTTATGTTTTATTTTTTATTTTTAGGTTTAGGTTTAGGTTTTTTTAAGGTTTATGGTTTAGGTTTTTATTTTAGGTTTATTTTGAGGTTTTAGTTTTTTTAGTTTAGGTTTAGATTTTTTTTAACTTATTTTATTTTTTTTAGTTTAGGGTTTAGATTTAGTTTATTTTAGGTTTATGTTTATCTTTTATTTATTTTAGTTTAGTTTATTTTAGTTTAGATTTAGGTTTATTTTATTTAGTTTATTTGATTTGTGTTTTAGGTTTAGGTTTTTTTTAGTTTAGAGTTTAGGTTTAAGTTTTTATTTATTTTTAGGTATATTTTTTAGGTTTAAGTTTTTATTTAGGTTTTATTTTTTTATTTTATTCAGGTTTTTATATTCTTAGGTTGATTTTTTTTTAGTTTAGTCTAGGTTTTTATTTATTTTATATTAGTTTATTTTATTTTATTTTTTAAGTTTAGGTTTTGGTTTTAGTTTAGGTTTTGGTTTTATTTTCTTTTATTTTTTATTTAGGTTTAAGTTTATTTATTTTTTTATTTATAGGTTTTATTTAATTTAGGTTTTTAGGGTTTATAGTTTAGGGTTTCAGGCTTAGGGTTTTAGGGTTTAGGGTTTTAAGGTTTAGGGTTTAGGATTAAGGTTTAGGGTTTAAGTTTTAGGGTTTAATGCTTAGGTTTTAGGGTTTAGGGTTAGCTTAGTGTTTAGGGTTAGTTTAGGGTTTAGGGTTTAAGGTTTAGGGTTTAGTGTTAGCTTAGTGTTTAGGGTTAGTTTAGGGTTTAGGGTTTAAGGTTTAAGGTTTTTAGGGTTTAGGGTTAGTTTAGTGTTTAGGGTTTAAAGTTTTAGGGTTTAGGGTTTAGTGTTTAGGGTTTATGATTAGGGTTAGGGTATAGGGTTTTGGGTTTAGGGTTTAGGGTTAGCTTAGGGTTTTGGGTTAGTTTAGGGTTTAGGGTTTAAGGTTTAGAGTTTAGGGTTTAGGTTTATTTAGTTTATTTTTCATTTATTTTAGTTTATTTTATTTTCTATTTTGATTTAGGTTTGTTTTTATTTTTATTTAGTTTAATTTATTTATTTTAGGTTTTTTTTATTTAGTGTTTTTTATTTTAGTTTAATTTCTAGGTTTAGGCTTCGATTTAGGTATAATTTTTAGTTTAGTTTTATTTTTATTTCACTTTTTATGTTTAGATTTTTTTTTGAGGTTTAGATTAAAGTCTTTTTATTTATTTTTTTAGGTTTAGGTTTTAGGTTTTTATTTTAGGTTTATTTTTTAGTTTAGTTTTCCATTTATATTTAACTTATTTTATTTAGTTAAGGTTTAGATTTAGGTTTAGTTTATTTTTGATTTAGGTTTTGTTTATATTAGTTTAGTTTATTTTAGTGTAGGTTTAGGTTTAGTTTTATTTTTTATTTTATGTTTAGGTTTTTTTTTGAGTTTAGTGTTTAGGTTTGATTTGTTATTTATTTTTAAGTTTTATTTTTAGGTTTATTATTTAGGTTTAGGTTTTTATTTAGTTTTTATATTTTTTATTTTACTTTTATTTTATTTTTATTTTAGGTTTAGTTTTTATTTTATTTAAAATTTTTTTTTTTTTTTAGTTTATTTTAGGTTTAGGTTTCTATTTAGTTTTTATTTTTTTCAATTTAGTTTAGGTTTTTATTAATTTTATTTTAGTTTAGTTTTTTTTTTATTTTTTATTTTATAGGTTTTGGTTTAGGTTTAGGTTTAGGTTTAAGTTTTAGTTTATGTTCTTATTTTATTTTATTTTGGTTTACTTTTATTTATTTATTTTATTTTTAGGTTTTATTTAGTTTATGTATAGGATTTTAGCTTTTTAGGGTTTAGAGTTTAGGGTTAATTTGGGGTTTAGGGTTTAGGGTTCAGGGTTTTTTTTGGGTTCAAGGTTTAGGTTTTAGGGTTTAGGGTTTGGGTTTTAGGTTTAGGGTTTAGGTTTTTATTTAGGGTTTAGGGCTTAGGGCTTAGGTTTAGGTTTTTTATTTTAGTTTATTTTTTAGGTTTTTGTTTAGGTTTATGTTTATTTTTTAGTTTAGTTTTATTTTTATTTTATTATTTAGGTTTAGGTTTTATTTTTTTATTTTTAGGATTAGGTTTAGGTTTTAATTTTATTTTTTTAGCTTTAGGTTTTAGGTTTTTATTTTAGGTTTATTTTATTTTATTTAGTTTAAAGTTTATGTTTAGTTTATTTTAGGTTTAGGTTTACATTTTATTTATTTTAGTTTAGGTTTAGGTTTATTTTATTTTTATTTTAAGTTTAGGTTTTTTTTTTAGTTTAGGATTCAGGTTTTATTTTTTATTTATTGTTAGGTTTTATTTTATGGTTTATATTTTTAGGTTTAGGTTTTTATTTAGTTTTATTTTTGGTTTATTTTATTTTTATTTTATGTTTAGTTTCATTTTATTTAGGTCTTCTATTCTTAGGTTTATTTTATTTAGTTAGTTTAGTTTAGGTTTTTATTTATTTTATTTTAGTTTATTTTAATTAGTTTATTTTATTTTATTTTTTGGTTTAGGTTTAGGTTTTAGTTTAGGGTTTTTAAGATTTAGGCTTTAAAGTTTAGGGTTTAGGGTTCAGGGTTTTACGGTCTACGGTTTAAGGTTTAGGGTTTAAGGATTAGGGTTTAGGGTTTAGGGTTAGTTTAGGGTTTTTTAATTAAGTAAACCAGTAGGTTTAGGTTTATTTAGTTTATTTTTTATTTATTTTACTTTATTTTATTTTTTATTTTTATTTAGGTTAATTTTTTATTTTTATTTTGTTTAGTTTGTTTATTTTAGGTTTATTTATTTTAGTTTAGGTTTTTTATTTTAATTAATTTTTTAGGTTTAGGTTTTGGTTTATGTTTATCTTTTTAGTTTAGTTTTATTTTTATTTTATTTTTTAGGATTTGGTTTTATTTTTTTATTTTTAGGCATAGGTTTAGGTTTTTATTTTATTTTCTTAGGCTTAAGTTTCAGGTTTTTTATTTTTAGTTTACGTTTAGATTTATTTTTAGTTTATTTTATTTTATTTAGTTTAGGGTTTAGGTTTAGTTTATTTTAGGTTTAGGTTTAGGTTTTATTTATTTTTGTTTAGTTTACATTAGTTTAGATTTATGTTTATTTTCTTTTTAATTTTAGGTTTATTTTTTTGGTTTTGGTTTTTATTTAGTTTTTATTTTATTTTATTTTAGGTTTACTTTATTTTCATTTTACATTAGTTTTTATTTTATTAAAGTTTTTTATTTTTAGGTTTATTTCAATTTTTAGTTTAGTTTAGGTTTTTTTATTTTATTTTATTTTATTTGAGTTTTCATTTTTTATTTTATTTCATTTTAGGTTTTGGTTTAGGTTTAGGTTTAGGTTTAGGTTTAGGTTTTAGTTTAGGTTTATATTTTATTTTATTTTTTATTTTATTTATGTTTAGATTTTTTAATTATTTTATTTTTATATTTTATTTAGTTTAGGTTTAGGTTTTAAGTTTTTAGGGTTTACAGTTTAGGGTTTAGGGTTTAGCATTTAGGGTTTGGGGTTTAGGGTTTAGGGTTTAGGTTTTATGGTTTTAGGGTTTAGGGTTTAGGGTTTAGGGTTTATGATTTAAGGTTTTTAGGATTTAGGGTTGAGGGTTTATGGTTTACAATTTAGGTTTTAGGTTTAGGGTTCAAGTTTTAGTTTAAGGTTGATGGTTTTTAGTTTTATTTTTTTTATTTTTTTAATAGAGAACAAATTCCGATTCAACATTTCTGCTTGGGGCTAGCTAAAGCCTAAAGTTCTCAAGATGTCCATATTATATACCCATTACCATCCAATCTTAAGTAAATCAAGACATGAATGGATGAAAGAAAACTCAACATTCATACACTTAAGCTATAAGCACATGCATTTCTTATGTATTTATGACTAGCATCATAATGTATATTATTATTCATTTATAAGCATTTAAGAAATACATTTGGATTTAATAGTGATAATAGTCTCACATATATTAAATAAAATCAACACATGCAAGCTTACATAAAGAAAATCCATTTTAGTTTACTTGAGTTTGAAAAGATGGATGCATGAATTCAAATGACATAGCAAATTTAACATGATTGGAAAGAGGACAATCAAATATAAGCATGTGATTCACTCAACCAAACTAGTTCTTATGGATAATCAAATCAAATAAGATTATTTAAAAGCAAACTAAAGCTTCTTTATTAATTAAGTTTTGGATTTGATTTGATTTAAAGAGAAGAGAAATCATCACTTGTTGTTTTAAACACATTCCCACATTAGTGATTTGATTTAATTTAAGGAAATGTAATTAAGTTGATTTTATGGGTTAATTAAGTTGAACCTTTAATTAGATGACTTAATTACCCTTACTTATGTCTCTTTAAAGTAATTAACTAAATAATTATGAGCCAACATGATATGCATGGAAAATAAACTTGCAATGATCCTAGGAAATAAAAGGGGCCTAATGCAATTGGCTCATGATTAATAGTTAATTAGACTAAGGGACTTAATTAATTACTCTTATGGTTTCCCACACATGTGGACTAACCATAAATTTATTAAACTCCTTAGGATATTAAACACCTAAAGATCTACCCCATGATTTAATTAATTAAGGTCTGATGTGATTATGATTTCAATTTGATTAAGTGATTTAATTAATTAGTTTAATCTTAATTAATTTCATTTTAAAAAAGGGTGAAATGAACTTATGGAAAGGGGTCCTATCCCTTTTCCTTAGTACACTTACTGTTGAACAATGATTAATAAATTTAACCAATTTGTTTATGTTCATGGGATTAATTAATCATTAATTAACTTAAAAGAATAGTTAAGGTTTGATTAGTCTATTTTCCTAATTAAGTGAGCAATAAATTCCAAGAAAATCATAGGAGGCAGAGGTCATCCTATTAAATTAACCCACAAAATTTAGAATTAATTGCTCAAGTAATTAAAATGTAATTAAACTAATTAATTTTACAATTAAAACTTAATTACTGTTCAAAATTTGTAAAGATCATTTTTAATTAATTCTCCTCTGAAATATCTTAAAATGAGTATTTATTTGCATTTTTTATTTCTCTATGATTTCTTATGATTTTTAGAAGTTTCAATCATTAAAATGATTGATTGAGCCTAATTAAAGCCTACTCCTGTTGGCACCGCGAGATTGGCTACTTAAAATTTATCCGACTCAGCGCCTACATGGTGTCGGCAGAGGCGCTATCTCATCATCCCACAACTTAATAGGATTAAATTAGACTGATCTAGAGGATCTAATCACAAGCACAATCATCCGTGAAATGGATGGTGTGATCTAACGTCACTGAGGCGTAATGGAGTGCATCCACCATTGCTCACTTAATTCGAGCTTACCCGAGCTTAGATCAACTCCAAAAAGATCCCACACCTTACAACAATGATCAGAGGGGATCAAACGATCAAGATCACACAAAGTGCAAGTTTTCCTTAAAAAACTCCAACCCATTTTTGCCTAAGGATCAATTTTGGAAGCATACTTTGCTAGAGCTCAAGACCGGTGGCTCGAACAATTGAGGAAGCTTCATCTAGTGGAGATGAAGCCTTGTTGAGCAGCAATTGGATCAATTCCTTGACATTCTCTTGGAAGGCCACGAACCAATGATTTGGAGCTAACCTTTGATCGAAGTCCCACCCATGGTGCTCGAAAAGCTTGGGAATGATTTATTCTTGCTCGACGAGGCCTAAGGAAGGTGCGTACAAAGTTAATTTGAGTTTGATGGAGAAATGGGGAAGTTAGGGCAGAAATGGAAGTGTCCTATTTCGGGATAAATGAGAATGGCATTGCCTGATCGAGGAATGAGCTTGAGAGCTTAGGGAAGTCTCTAGCGGCTTGTCTTGGATAGCTAGGGCTTTGAGGAATGATTTTTGTCTATGTTTGAGTGGAAATGAGGGGGTGTATACCCCCATTCATCTTGATCAGATGGTGGGATTAGCTTTGGCTTTTAGTGGCCGTCCAACCATCTCAGGGAGTCATGGGTTGCAGGGAGGAGGTGAGTTGGCTTGGCTTGGTTGATTGAAGGTGTGGAGGTGGCTGCCAAAGAGGAATCATTGGTGTCCTATGGGTTTCAAATGCTCTAATGAGAAGGGTGAGGTGATTTCACCTTCCATGGGTCATGGCCGACCCAACCACCCCTTGGGTCAGTTTGGGGAATGTCCTAGGTGCCTAGGTGGACCATTGGGAGAGTACAAAGTGGCCAATGAATGGAAATGACCAATTACATGGGTGATTTCTCTTATGAAATGCCATTGACCCAAAAGTAGAATGATCATTTGGCATTGGATTTGATTTGGGCAGATTTGAAATGTGCCAAAAGTGGGTTAGCCCAAATTTCAAGTCAATTGGAGTTGATTTGGTTAGGTTTGGCACAATTTGAATCATTTAGTCAAATTGGGTTAGGTTGGGTCAAGTTGACCAATTGGTCAAATTAGGTCAAACCAAGGGTTGGGTCAAGTTCATATGATCATTTAGGATGTTTTGGTTCAATTGGTTTGGTTTAGTTTGGCATAGATTTGATTTTGGCTCATTTGAATTCATTTGGGTCAAATGGGTTAAGTTGACTGATTTGACCAAATTGGTCAAATTGTCTTGGGTTGGTTGTTGGTTTGGGTTTAGTTGACCAATTGAAGATGATTGTAGGCTTTGGTTTTAATTAAGTTGGATTTTATTTTGATTTAGGCCAACTTGAACCTTTAGGTCAATTTGGGCTAAGTAGGTCAATTAGGTTCTATTGGGTCCAATCATAGCTTTGGTCAACTTCAATAATTAATTTGGAATGAACTTGAGCCATTGGTTGCAATCAATTTGGCCTTTTAGGTCAATTTGGGTCAACTTGGGTCAAGAGGGCCAAATGGATTTGGTTTCACTCAATTGGAGGTCAAGTCATATTCAAATATTGATTTTGATTTGGAATGAATCATTGGTTTCAAGCGATTTGGCATAGGTTGCAATTTGGCTTGTTTGGATTTATATGGGTTAAGGGGTTGACTTGGTCAAATGACCAAGTTTACTTAGTTTGATCCAATTTTTGATAACTGATCAACTTAGGGTGTTCAATAATCATGATGGGAGGTTTTGATGGGCTTGGTTCAATCCAATTTAGGTAAGATTTGAACTTGGCTTAAATGGGTCAAATTAGCCGGTTTGGGTAAAGTGGATTAGTTTGCTTGATTTTGGGTTGAGTTTGATTTAGTTGAGTTTATATATCGATTTGGGATTGATATATAAATTCAATTGCAATTGGCTTGGGTTTAAATGGGTTTTGGTTCATTTGAACATTTCAAGTCAACAGGGTTAAGTTAGGTTTGACTTGGGTTGATTTTGGTTTAGCTTGATGATTGTAGATTTTATTCATATTTGTGAATATGGTTGAAGGTATGATTGATTCATGAGAAAATAAATTGAATTTGGGCTTTGGAATGAAGGAATTTGGCTAAGTCCATAAAACCCCTAAACCTTAAAGCCTAAACACTAAATCCTAAACCATAAACCCTAAACCCTAACCTAAACCCTAAAACCTAAAATCCTAAACCCTAAACCCGAAAAACCTAAAAACCTAAACCTAAACTAAATAAAAATATAAAAATAAAATATAAAACCTAAACCTTAAAAAATAAAATGAAAATAAAATAAACTAAAAATAAGCATAAACCAAACTAGCCTAAAAAAAATAAACTAAAATAAAAAAATTAAACTAAAATAAATAAACCTAAAATAAATAAACTAAACTAAATAAAAATAAAAATAAACCTAAATATAAATAAAAATAAAATAAACTAAAATAACTAAAAAATAAACTAAATAAACCTTAACCTATTGGTTTAGTTAATTATTATAAAAAGCCCTAAACTCTAAACCCTAAATCTAAACCCTAAACCCTAAAACTAACCCTAGCCTGTATACCCTAAACCTACAATCTTAACCCTAAACACTAAACCTAAACCCCAAATGACCTAAACCCTGACCACCCTAAACCTGACCCTAAAACTCTAAACCATAAACCCTAAACCAAACCCTAAAACCTAAACCCACTGAAACCTAAAACCTAAACTTAAACTAAATAAAACCAAAATAAAATAAACAAATAAAGCTATACCTAAATAAAATAAAACTAAACCTAAACCTAAACCTAAAATAAAATAAAATAAACTAAAATAAAATAAATAAAACCTAAACAAAATAAAGTAAAATAAAACTAAGAATAAAACCTAAATAAAATAAAAACTTAACGTAAAATAAAAACAAAATAAACCTAAAATAAACCTAAAAGAAAATAAAATTAAAACTAAATAAAAACTTAAACCTAAAAATAAAACCTAAAAATAAAGATAAAATAAAACCAATAACCTAAACTAAAAAAAACATAAACTTAAAATAAAAATAAAATAAATAAAATAAAATAAACCTAAACCTAAACTAAAATAACTAAAACCTAAATCTAAACCTAAACCTAAACCTAAAAAAACCTAAAAATAAACCTAAACCCTAAATCAAAAATAAAAACCTTAAACTTAAACCTAAAAAAATAAAATAAAAACCTAAACTTAAAAATAAAAAAAATGAAACTCAACTAAAAAATAAACCTAAACTTTAAAAATAAATTAAAATAAAAAACCTAAACTAAAATACATGGTTGATAAAATCGAAAAGAAGAAATCTTGAACTTGAATTTGTTCTCTTTTAAAAAAATGCCAAAAACCCTAAACTAAAACTTGAACCCTAAACCTAAAATCTAAACCCTAAACCCTTAACCCTAAAAATCCTAAACCATAAACCCTAAAATCCTAAACCCTAAACCCTAAACCTTAAACACTAAACCCTAAACCTTAAACCTAAACCCAAAACCCCAAACCTTAAACCCTAAACCTTAAACCATAAACTAACCCTAAACCATAAAAAGCTTAAAACCTAAACCATCACTAAATAAAACCTAAAATTTAAAAAATTAAAAAAACTAAAACATAAATAAAATAAAATAATAACATAAACTAAAACCTAAACTTAAAATGAAAATAAAATAAAAAATAAAAAACCAAAATAAAATAAAAACTAAACCTAAAATAAATCTAAAATAAAATGAAATAAAATTAAATAAAAAGCTAAACCTAAAAAATAAACTTAGAAATAAAACCTAAACATAAATAAATATAAAACCTAAACCCTAAACTAGAAGAAAACTAAACCTCAAATAAAAATAAAATAACCCTAAACCTAAACCAAAATAAACTAAACTAAAATAGATAGAACTTAAACCTAAAAGAAAGTAAACTTAAATCTACACCTAAACTATATAAAATAAAAAAAACTAAAAGTAAACTTAAACCTAAACTAAAAAATTAAACCCAAAAATAAACCTAAAATAAAATTCTAAAACCTAAACCTAAGAAAATAAAATACAAACCTAAACCTAAATGTAGAAATAAAAAATAAAAATTAAACGAAAAAAAGAAAATAGAAATAAAGCTAAACTAAAAAAAAAAACCTAAACCTAAACCTCAACCAAAAGAATAAACTAAAATAAAAAACATAAAGTAAAATAAATAAACCTAAAATAAATAAACAAAACTAAATAAAAATAAAAATAAAAACAAAAAAAATAATATAATATAAAAAATAAAATAAATAAAGCTAAACCTACTAGTTTACTTAATTTATAAAAAATAAAAAAATAAAAATAAATAAATAAACCCTAGCCTTAAACCCTAAACCCTAAAACTAACCCTAAAACCTAAACCTATAACCCAACCACTAAACCTATAACCCTAAACCCTAAATCCTAAAACCCAAAATGCAAAACCCTAAACCCTAAACCCTAAACCCTAAAAGCTGAAACCCTAAACCCTAAACCCTAAACCCCAAACCCTAAACCATAAAAATCCTAACTAAACCTAAAACTTAAAACCTAAACTGGCTAAATAAAACTTAAAAATAAAATAAATAAAAAACCATAACTTAAACTAAAATCTATACCTAAACCTAAAAAAAACTAAAAACTAAACTAAAATAAACTAAATAAAAGCCTAAACTAAACTAAAAAATAAAATAAACCTAAAAAAATGAAATAAACATAAATGTAAAATAAAAATAAAATGTTCCTAAAGTAAAATGAAATAAAAACTAAATAAAAGCTTAAAACTAAAAAATAAACCTACAAATAAAACCTAAAACTAAATAAAAAATAAAAGCTAAACCCTATACTAAAAAAAACTTAAACCTAAAATAAACAAAATAAACATAAACCTAAACATAAAATAAAATAAACTAAACTAAAATAAATAAAACCCAAACCTAAACATAAATTAAACTAAACCTAAACCCTAAATTAAATAAAATAAAATAGACCAAAAAATAACCTAAACCTAAACTAAAAAATAGAACCTAAAAATAAACCTAAAATAAAAACCTAAAACCTAAACCTAAACTTATGAAAATAAAAAATAAAACTAAACCTAAACCTAAAAATAAAAAATAAAACCTAAACATAAAAAATAAAATAAA
Source organism: Cymbidium sinense (assembly GCA_021442155.1). Classification (NCBI taxonomy): domain Eukaryota; kingdom Viridiplantae; phylum Streptophyta; class Magnoliopsida; order Asparagales; family Orchidaceae; genus Cymbidium; species Cymbidium sinense. Next base: position 11,118,896 of record CM038214.1, read on the forward strand.
AATAAAAGTAAACTAAAAAATAAACATAAACCTAAACCTAAACCTACAAAATAAACTAAAATAAATAAACATAAAATAAAAAATATACTAAATAAAAAAATAAACCTAAATAAAAATATAAAATTAACTAAATAAATTAAATAAATTTAAACCTACCAGTTTACTTAATTTAAAAAAAAAAACCATAAACCCTAAACACTAAATCTTAAACCCTAAACCCTAAACACTAAAAAACCCAAAACCCTAAAACCCTAAAACTAAAACCCTAAACTAACCCTAAACCCAAAACCCGAAAAATCCTAAACCTTAAAGCTTAAACCCAAAAACCTAAACTTTAATCCAATCCTAAACCCTAAGCTAACCTCAAACCTTAACCCTCTAAAACCTTAAACCTTAAAGCCCCACTAATAATCCCTCCCACCCTAACCCCACCCTAAACCTCCTAAACCCTAAACCCTAAAAACTAAACTAAACCCTGGGCCCTATACCCTAAAAATATAAAACCTAAACCTAAACTTAAAAAAAACCTAAAAATAAAATTAAAAAAAACCTAAACTTGAAGAAAATAAAATAAAATAAAATAAAATAAAATAAAAACTAAAATGAAAACTATAACCTAAACCTAAGCCTAAAAATAAAATAAAATAAAATAAGAAAAAATAAAATAAATAAAAAGCAAAACTAAACTAAAAAACAAAATAACCCAAAGAATAAAAAACCTAAACAAAATAAAATAAACAAAAAATAAACCAAACTAAAAAGTACAACCAAAAAATAAAACTAAAATAAAAACCTAAAACATAAACCTAAAAAAAAACCTAAAGTTAAACCTAAACCTAAAAATAAAAAATAAAACCTAAACCTAAAAATAAATTAAAATAAAACCACTAAAATAAACCTAAACATAAAAAAATATACTAAAATAAAAAACATAAACTAAAATAAATAAACTAGACTAAATAAAAATAAAAAATAAACACAAAGAAAAATAAAATATAAAATAAACTAAAATAAATAAAAAATAAACTAAACAAACTGAAACCTACCGATTTACTTAATTTAAAAAAAAATCCTTAAACCCGAAACCCTAAAAACCCTAAACCCTAAAGCCTAAACACTAAACCCTAAACCATAAACCCTAAACCCTAACCATAAGACTTAAACCCTAAAATCGTAAACCCTGAACCCTAAACCCTAAACCCTAAAAATTGAAAAATCTAAACCTAAAAAAAGTAAATAAAATGAAATAAAATAAAAACATAAACTAAAACCTAAACCTAAACCAAAAAAATAAACTAAAATAAAATAAATAAAAACCTAAACGAAACTAAAAAAAATTAAATCTAAGATTAAAAAACCTAAATAAAATAAAAATTAAATGTAAAATAAAGATAAAATAAACCTAAAATATAATAAAATAAAAACTAATTAAAAAATCAAACATAAAAAATAAAACTAAAAATAAATCCTACAAAAAAATAAAAATTAAAACATAAACTTTAAATGAAAAAAAGAAAACTAAACCTAAAATAAAAATAAAATAAAAAAAATAAAATAATCCTAAACCTAAATTAAAATAAACTAATCTAAACTAAGTAAAACCTAAAACTAAACCTAAAATAAACTAAACCTAAACCTTAACCTAAACTATATATAATAAAATAAACTAAAAATAAACCTAATCCTAAACTAAAAAAATAAAACCTAAAAATACACCAAAACAAAAACCTAAAACCTTAACCTACAAAAATAAAATAAAAACCTAAACCTAAACCTAAATATAAAAAATAAAACTTAAACCTTAAAAATAAATTGAAAATAAAACTCAACTAAAAAATTAACCTAAACTTAAACCTAAACATAAAAAATAAACTAAAATAAAAAATCTAAACAAAAAATGAACCTAAAATAAATTAGCTAAACTAAATAAAAATGAAAAAAAATAAAATAAACTAAAATAAATAAGAAAATAAACTAAATAAACGTAAAATTACCAGTTTACTAAATTTTTCTAAACAACGAAAATCAAAAACCCTAAATCCTAAACCTTGAACCCCAAAACCTAAACCGTAAACCTTAAACCTACAACCCTAAACCCTAAACTATGAACCATAAACCCTAAACCCTAAACCTACATCCATAAACCCTAAACCCTAAACCCAAAACCATAAACCCTAAAGAACTCTGAACCCTAAACCCTAAATCCTAACCCTAATCCCTAAACCTAAACCTAAAGTAACTAAATAGAATAAAAAGTAAACCTAAACCCTAAAACCTAAGAAACCTAAACTTAATCCTAAACCCTAAGAATGGGTAGAACCTTAACGACAGGAACATAACCATCAACTAGGGTCAATCTATATCTAGTGGTGGAGGTGAAGGCGGAGGCGGCGGCGGCAGTTATCCTAGTGGTGGTGGGGGATCTAGAGGTGCTGGTGGATATGGAGGTGGTTGTCAGAGCAGTGGTGGTTATGGAGGCAGGAGAAGCGACGAAGGTTATAGACGTGGTGGTGGCTAAGGGAGAGATCGGGGATATGATGGTGGATCCTGCTAATCGAGAGGTCGGGGTGGTTATGATGGGAACTAGAGAAACTAAAGAACGGTCGATCCGATCTGCTACTTATGAAACTGTTTCTTTACAGCAGAGACATTTTTAATTATTTAGGGTTTTTGATTTTCTTTATGCGAGCTAATTTTTTATCTATGTCATCGATTGTGTCTAAGAAAACTTGGTGTGTTTCTTGGTTGATGAAATCAAAAAGAAGAAATGTTGAATTTGAATTTGTTCTCTATTAAAAATAATTAAATAAAAAGCCTAAATCCTAAAACCCTAAAACCTAAACCCTAAACCATAAAACCAAAACCCTAAACCCCAAACCCCAAACCATAAACCCAAAACCCCAAACTCTATACCCTAAACTAACCCTAAACTCTAAAACCTAAAAAGCTAAAAAAAACTAAATAAAACCTTAAAATAAAAAAAATAAACAACCTAAATGAAAATAAAAATAAAAAATAAAAAATAAAAAACCATAAACTAAAACCTAAATGAAAATTAAAACCTAAACCTAAAAAAAATAATAAAAAAAACTAAACTAAAATAAAATAAATAAAAACCTAACTAATCTAAAAAAAATAAAAAACTTAAATAAAATAAAAACTAAACCTAAAATAAAAATAAAATAAACCTAAAATAAAATAAAAAAAATAAAAACCTAATTAATAATAGAAAAATAAACCTAAATAAAAATAAAAAAAATAAAAAAACTAAAATAAATAATTAATAAACTAAATAAACCTAAACTAATCAATTTACTTAATTTTTAAAAATAAAAAATAAAAAATATAAAAAAAATCCTAACCCTAAACCGTAAACCCTAAACTAACCCTAAACCCTAAACCTACAACCCTAAACCATAAACCCTAAACCCTAAACCCTATAATAATAAACCTTAAGCCCTAAACCCCAAACCCTAAACTCTTAACCCTTGACCCTTAACCCTAAACACCAAACCCTAAACCCTAATAATAAACCCTAAACCTTAAACCTTAAAAACCTAAAAACCTAAACCTAAACTAAATAAAATTTAAAAATAAAATAAATAATAAAACATAAACCTAAATAAAATAAAATAAAATAATGAAATAAAATAAAAACCTAAACTTAAAATTAAAATAAACTAAAAAAATAAAACAAAAACTAAAATAAGATAAATAAAACCAACTAAAGTAAAAAAATAAAATAAAAAAAAATAAAATAAAAACCTAAATAAAATATAAGCTTAAAATAAAAATAAAATTAACCTAAAATAAAACAAAATAAAAAATAAATAAAAACCAAAGCCTAAAAAATAAACCTAAAATTAAAAAAAAATTAAGACCTAAACCCAAAACTAAAAAAAATCCTAAACATAAACTAATCAAAATAAAATAAACCTAAACATAAAATAAAATAAATAAAAACTAAACCAAAAGCTAAACCTAAAATAAACTAAACCAAAACCCTAAAATAAATTCAACCAAAAATAAACCTAAATGTAAATGAAAAAATAAATTCTAAAAATAAACCTAAACCTAAAAAAAATAAACTAAAAACCTAAACCTAAACCTAAAATTAAAAAATAAAGCCTAAACATAAAAAAAGAAATAAAAATAAAATTAAACTAAAAAAAATAAAAATAAATCTAAGCTTAAACCTAAAACATTAACTAAAATAAAAACCTAAACTAAAATAAATAAACCTAAAATAAATAAACTAAATTGAATAAAATAAAAATTAAACCTTAATAAAAATAAAAAATAAAAAAATAAAATAAACTAAAATAAATAAACTAAATAATCCTAAACCAACCTATTTACTTAATTTAAAAAACACCTAAATTAACCCTAAACCCTATAACTTAAATAAAATATTTTAAATAAAAAGAATAATAAACCCTAAACTCTAAATCCTGATCCAAACTAAACCCTGAGCCTGACTAAAACCCTAAACCACTGACCCCCCCCAAACTCCTCAAACCTCCCTCCCCAGGCCCTAAACCCCCACCCCATCCTCCAAAGCCCTGGGCCTAAACCCTACTTCTTAAACACACCTGCTGCCATAAATCCCTACTTAACCCTAAACCCTGGGCCCTAAACCATAAACTCTAAACCCTAAACCTCCAGGATCCTAACCTTAACCCACCCTAAACCCTAAATCATAAACATCCACCCAGGCCACAACTTACAACCTAAACCCTAATCCTGGGCTCAAACTACTAAACTGAGCCTAAACCCTAAAAACCTAAAAACCTAAACCTAAACCTAATAAAATCTAAAAAATAAATAAAACAAACCTAAACCTAAAAAAAATTAAAAAAATAAAATAAGATAAAAGCCTAAACCTAAACCTAAAATTAAAATAAAAGAAAAATAAATAAAAACTATACTTATTTAAAATAAATAAAGACCTAAGCTAGACGAAAAAATAAAATAAACCTAAAAATAATAAACCTAAATAAAATAGAAACTAAACATAAAATAAAAAATAAAATAAAATAAATTAAAATAAAATAAAAACCTAAACCGTAAATTGAAAAAAAAAACTAAATATAAAATAAACAAAATAAAATAAACCTAAACCTAAACTAAAATAAACTAAACTAAAATAGATAAAACCTAAACCTAAACCTAAAATAAACTAAACATAAACCCTAAACTAAATAAAATAAAATAAACTAAAAATAAATCTTCACCTAAACAAAAAAATAAAATGTAAAAATAAAACTAAAATGAAAATATAAAACCTAAATAAAAAAATAATAATAACATAAAAACCTACAAATAAAAAAATGAAACTTAAACCAAAAAAATAAAATAAAAATTAAACTAAACTAAAAAAACAAAACTTAAACCTAAACCTAAAAAAAACTAAACTAAAATAAAAAGACTTAACTAAAATAAATAAACTTAAAATAAATAAACTAAACTAAATAAAAATAAAATAAACTAAAATAAACTAAAATAAATAAAAAAATATGCTAAATAAACCTAAACCTACCGATTTAATTAATTATTTTTTTAAAAAACCTTAAACCTTAAACCCTAAACTCCAAACTAAAATTTAAACCCTAAACCAAAAATGTAAACCATAAACCCTAAACCCTAAATCCTAAATAATAAACCCTAAAAACCATAAACCTTAAACATAAAACCCTAATCCCTAAACCCTAAACCCTAAACAAAAACCCAAAACCCTAAACCCAAAACCCTAAAACCCTAAACCCCAAACCCTACAACCTATAACCCTAAACCCTAACCCTAAACCCTAAACTAATACAAACTCTAAACCCTAAACTATCCCTAAACCCTAAACCCTTAACTAACCTTAAACCCTAACCCTAAACCCTAAATCCTAAACCTTGAATAAAGATGTCATTAAGAGTTTATCTAAAGATTGACCTATTCCTAACATAGTTATGTTAGATAAAGAAAATATCTTCAAGAGACTTTCCCTTGACTATTAGAGATTTGAATACCCTAAATCCTAACCCTAAATCATATTATAATACCAAATATTACATTATAATGTAGCATCATATATTTGTGCATGTAGTGATGTGTTTTTGGATGTTATAAGATGTTTTCAAATGTTTTAGTATATTATGGTATTATGCTCTATAGTCTATATTAATATAAATCATAAAAATATTGATTTAATAAATGAGATGATGAAATTTGTTAAATTTGAAGTGGGAATTTGTTATAGTACCAAAGGTGTGCTATCCCACTTATAGTCTAAAAAGTTCGATTTTATGTTCAGAATAAATATTATATGTTATAGCTAAACCTAAACCTAAATAAAAATAAAATAAGATAAAATAAAAACCTAAACTAAAACCTAAACCTAAACCTAAACCTAAAAATAAAATAAAATTAAAAATAAAAATAAACAAAAAAAATAAATAATAGCCTAAACTAAACTAAATAAAATAAACCTAAGAATAAAAAACCTAAATAAAATAAAAACTAAACTTAAAATAATATTAAAATAAACCTAAAATAAAATAATATAAAAACTAAATAAAAACTTAAACCAAAAAAAATAAACCTAAAAATAAATTAAAAATAAAACCTAAACCCTAAACTAAAAAAAAACCTAACCCTAAAATAAATAAAAAATTAACTTAAAATAAAAGAAACCTAAACCTAAACTAAAATAAACTAAACTAAATTACATAAATCCTAAACCTAAACCAAAAATAAACTAAACCTAAATCTAAACCTAAACTAAAGAAAATAAAATAAACTAAAAAAAAGCGTAAACCTAAACTAAAAAAAAAACCTAAAAATAAATCTAAAATAAAAACCTAAAATCTAAACCTAAAAAAATAAAATAAAAACCTAAACCTAAACCTAAAAAGAAAAAATAAAACCTAAACCTAATAAATAAAATAAAAATAAAACTCAACTAAAAAGTAAAACTAAACTTAAACCTAAACCTAAAAAATAAATAAAAATAAATAAACCTAAAATAAAAAAAACTATATCCCTAAACCTACAACCCTAAACCCTAAACCCTAAACCCTAAACCATAAACCCTAAAGCCTACAACCCTAATCCTAAACCCTAAACCCAAACCCTCAACCCTAAATCCTAAACCCTAAAACCCAAACCCTAAACCCTAAACCATGAATACCTAAATACCTAAACATAAAGTAAATAAAACCTAAAAATAAAATAAATAAGTAAACCTAAACCTAAATAAAATAGTAAAAATAAAATAAAATAAAAACCTAAACTAAAACCTAAACCTAAACCTAAACCTAATACTAAACCTAAACCTAAAAATAAAATAAAATAAAATAAACAAAAGCTAAACTAAATAAAAAAAAATAAAAACCTTAACGAAACTAGAAAATAAAATAAACATAAAGATAAAAAAACATAAATAAAATAAAATCTAAACGTAAAATAAAAATAAAATAAAATAAAAACTAATTTAAAACCTAAAACTAAAAAATAAACCTAAAAATAAATCCTAAACCTAAAATAAAATAAAATAAAATAAACCTAAATCAAAACTAAAATAGACTAAACTAAAATAAATAAAACCAAAACCTAAACCCTAAAGCTAAAAAAGATAAACTAAAAACCTAAAACTAAACCTAAAATAAAAATGAAAACTTAAACCTAAAAAATAAAATAAACATAAAACTAAACTTAAAAATAAAACTAAACCAAAACCTAAACCTAAAAGATAAACTAAAATAAATAAACTAAACTAAATAAAAATAAAAATAAACCTAAATAAAAATAAAAAATAAACCTAAAAATCTATACCAAAACTTCATAAAACCTAAAAATAAAATAAATAAAAAATTTAAACATAAATAAAATCAAAACAAAACCTAAACTAAAACCTAAACCTAAACCTAAACTTAAAAATAAAATAAAATAAACTAAGATAAAATAAATAATAACGAAAACTAAACTAGAAAATAAAATAAACCTAAGAAAAAAAAACTTTAATTAAATAAAAGCTAAATGTAAAATAAAAATTAAATCAAATTAAAATAAACCTAAAATAAAGACTAACTAAAAACCTAAACCTAAAAAAAAACCTATAAAATAAAACCTAAACCATAAACTAAAAAAAATACCTAAACATAAAATAAAAATAAAATAAACAAAATAAAATAAACTAAACTAAACTGAAATAAACTAAACCTTAACATAAACCTAAATAAAATAAAATAAAATAAACTAAAAATAAACCTAAACCTAAACTAAAAAATAAAAGCTAAAACCTAAAAAAATAAAATAAAAACATAAACCTAAAAATAAAAAATAAAACCTAACCTAAAAAATAAAATTAAAATAAAACTCAACCAAAACATAAACCAAAACCTAAACCTAAACCTAAAAAATAAACTAAAATAAAAAACCTAAACTAAAATAAATAAACCTAAAATAAATAAAAAACCTAACCCTAAACCCTATACATTAAACCTTAAACCCTAAACCCTAAATCCTAAACCCTAAACCCTAAATCTAAAAACCTACAACCCTAAATCATAAACCCTAAACCCAATAGTACCTGTTGTAATAGGAAAGTCCTATATCCTAAAATTAATTCATCAAGTTGATGATAAAATCCATGGACATTCCAGTGGGCATTACTCACTTGTTACACAACAACCCCTTAGAGGGAGGGCCAAACAAGGGGGACAAAGAGTAGGAGAAATGGAAGTTTGGGCTCTAGAGGGATTTGGTGTTGCTCAAATTTTATAAGAGATGCTTACTTATAAATTTGATCATATTAGAGCTCGTCAGGAAGTACTTGGTGCTACGATTGTTGGAACAACAGTACCTAATCCAGAGGGTGCTCCAGAATCTTTTCGATTGTGGTTCGAGAACTACGATCTTTATCCCTGAATCAATCATTTCCTTGTATCCAAAAAAGAACTTTCGGATGGACAGAAGGAAGCTTGATCTCAATGAATCGAATTTCTATTCTATGATCGACCAAGATAAACATCAATAACTTCAATTGGACTAGTTTCCCTCAACAAATCATGGCTTGGGCAAAAAAAATTTTACCCAATGGAGAGATAGTCGGAGAGGTGACAAAACCCTATACTTTTCATTATAAAACTAATAAATTGGAGAAAGATGGATAGTTTTGTGAAAGAATTTTTGGACCCATAAAAAGTGGGATTTGTGCTTGTGGAAATTACCGAGGGATTGGGACTGAAAAAGAAGACCCGAAATTTTGTGAAGAATGCGGAGTGGAATTTGTTGATTCTGACACGAAGGTACCAAATGGGATACGCCAAACCGACATGTCCAAAGACTCATGTGTGGTATTTGAAACATCTTCCTAGTTATATTGCAAATATTTTAGATAAGCCCCTTAGGGAATTAGAGGGCCTAGTATATTGCAATGTGTGATTTGATCAAAATTTTCATTTGACAGATTTAGACTGAGAAACTTTCATCCTGTCTCTGACATTTTTAATTGATCACATTGAGGTTCCCTATGAAATGAGGCATGGAACGGAGCCACTACGAAGAAGTTCCTGGAGTTACAAAGGAAGCTTCAGACTCATATTGTTCATGGGTTGAGAACGGAGTTGAACTCTATGAGGTCGAATCTCCCATTGTTCCTCAAGAGCTCAATGGTAGAGCGGTGTTAACCACTGGGCCGGTTGAATCCTACTTGGGAGATTTGATTCATTCTTCATGAAAGAATGAAGAATTGAATGAAAGGGCTCACTTTGACCGTTAGGAGTAGGTAACTTGTTCCCTGTCTTTGTTTCTATTGCATTCTATCTCATCGTATCACATCCTATTCTATAATATTTGAGAATCACCCTCAATACCTCGATAGATCCCACCCTTGTAAATAGCCAATTTAGAATTCTCCGTGCATCAAAGATGTAGTCATTGATTCTCCGAGTAGGCCACAATTATCTGAGCAAACATATTAATGATGAGGAATGCATTTTTGCTATGCTACTAATAGTTGTACTTGCTCGCCCAAGCTGACCGAGGAAGAGTTACGAGTCAAACACAAATATGCCATCCCAGCTTCTAAAAAAAGGACCATACCCAACTTCAATAGCTTTGCGGCTGATATCCCGATCATGATTTTACTACCCCGGAGGGAAAGGCCCTTCCCTTTTGGGCGGGCGAGGAGGATTCAAACCCGACGCGTGGTTCGTAGCGCTCTAATCCTCGAGCTACAGGCCCCACCCCGCCTACATTGGATCTGCTCGAGTACCTTCAAAAGGAACCTTTCCTCTCTCACCATTTTGGGTTAAGAAGATGTGAAAGTGCCTTTGTCTCTAGAATAATAATGCATTAGGCGTGAAGTGGAGAGAAGGGATGTTATTGAATAAGATGATCTTTGCATTTTGATTTTGATCTTTTGAAATATGAAAAGTCAAATAAGAGGTGTTGCTTTTATCAACTGGTGTCGAGCTATTTTTCCGTAGGACCCCTATGATCGTCATGAGAGTTTAACCACCAAGTTGGGATGGATTGGTGTGGTTCCTCTACGCCTAGGACACCAAAATATCAAACCATGAGCGAAGAAAGGCATGAGACCGATTCTTGGAAGGGACGGCCTCTACCCTCCCTCTATCGGATGGAAGGGTAGAGCTTTTGGGTTTTTCATAATGAAAATAGATGGCAGTGCGATCCAATTGATCGGTCATGTAGGAACAATGTTCAAATCTGTAGGATGCCTCACCGCATACATCACCGCACTTTCACTTGACACCTATCGTGATAAACGCGCCTCAGTGACCTTATCTTGGATTCTCAATACTTGCGCTCCATCCCTGCAAGGGCATAGAACCCGCCACTATCTCGGCTGTGCTATCGGAGGCTCTGGGGAAGTTAAAATAGGAGAGCACTCATCTTGGGGTGGGCTTACTACTTAGATGCTTTCAGCAGTTATCCGCTTTGCACTGCTCCCGAGTTTAGTGAGGCAGCAACCGCACAGGTGCATCCTTCCGGTCCTCGCATAAGGGAAAGGTCCTCTCAATGCTCTAACACCGCTGATATGGACCGAACTATCTCATGATGTTACGAACCCAACCACGTGCCGCTTTAATGGGCAAACAACCCAACCCTTGGAACATACTACAGCCCCAGGTGGCGAAGAGCCGACATCGAGGTGCCAAACCTTCCCATCGATGTGAACTCTTGGGGAAGATCAACCTGTTATCCCTAGAGTAACTTTTATCCATTGAGCGATGGCCCTTCCACTCGGCACCGTCGGATCACTAAGGCCAACTTTCATCCTCGCCGATGGGTCTTCCAAAGCTCCCTTATGCCCTTGCACTGAGGGCCAATCTCGAGCCCAGGGAAACCTTTGCACCTCCGTTACCTTTTGGGAGGTCACTATATAAATTGTCTACTGAGAATGTCCCTTGGGTTCTCGACACAAGGTTAGAATTCTAGCTCTTCAGTGGTATCTCACCGATGGCTCGAGCCCCTCACAAAGGGGCCTTCTTAGCCCTCCACCTGCCACAGAAAGGCCCAAAGCCAATCCCAGGGAACAGAAAAGCTTCATAAGGTCTTTCCGTCTGTGTGCAAGTAGATCTTCACAGACATGTCTATTTCATCAAGCCCCTCTCCAGACGGCCCAGATCGTTACGCCTTTTCGTGCAGGTCGAACTTACCGACAAGGAATTTCACTACCTTAGGACCGTTATAGTTAAGTCACTGCTCACCTGGGCTTCTGGCCGACTCCCCTATTATCAAGTCACCAACTTCCTTGACCTTCCCAGACCTGAAGGCCAACCCCATACATGGTCTTATGACTTTATGGAGACTGTGTTTTGGTAAATGCTGCTGGTCACATGTGACCCCTTTTGAGGAGGCACCCCTTCTCCGGTTGGCTATTTTGTCGAGTTCCTTAGAGAGTTGTCTGACCCCAGGTATTCTCTACCTACCCACTGTCGCTGGTATAGGTACCCTCTTGTTGAAGGTTGTTCGAGCTTTTCCTGGGAGTATGGCATGGGTTACTTCAGCACCGTAGCACCTGGTACTCGGACATTAGCTAAAGGCATTTCCTCTACCCCTTCTTACCCTAAAAAATCAAGGTCACCTTACATCCTTGAACCGATAACCATCTTTCGACTAACCTAGCCTCCTCTGTCCCTCGGGACCAACAAGGGGTAGTATAAGAATATTCACCTATTGTCCATCGACTATGCCTTTTGGCCTGATCTTAGGCCCTGACTCACCCTCCATGGATGAACCTTGCGGACGAACCCTTAGGTTTCGGGGGCATTGGATTCTCACCAATGTTTGCATTACTCAAGCTGACATTCTTACTTCTGCTTCATCCACACTTGCTTGCACGGGTGCTTCCCTCTAAGGTGGAACGCTCCCCTACCGATGCATTTTTACATCCCACGCCAGATCTCTTAGCCCATTCATCTTTGGCAAGAGCTCGATCGTGAGCTATTATGCACTCTTTCAAGGTGGTCGCTTCAGTAAAACCTCCGTCGTCTCGCACCTACCTCCTTTATCACGGCGGTCATTTAGGGGCCTTAGCCGGGGCCCTCTCGACGATGAAGCTTATCCCCATCATCTCACTGGACCTTGACCCTGTTTGGGGTCATATCTAGTATTCGAGTTTGCCTCGATTTGCCGCTCGCTCTTGCATCAAAATAGTGTTTTACCCTAGATGTCCAATCAAGCTGCGCTCAATGCATTTGGGAGAACCAACTAGCTCGGGTTCGAGTAACATTTCACCCTAACCACAACTCATCCACTCGATTCTTCAACATCGTTCGATCTCCACTTAGTTTCACCAAAGCTTCATCTTGGTCATGGATAGATCACCCGGTTGGTCCATAGCGGTGATAATCGCCCTATGAAGACTCGCTTTCACTACGCCACAAGGATTCCCTTAACCAAGCCACTTTATGAGTCGCCGACTCATTCTTCAACAGCACGCGGTCGAGATCACATTCTCCTCCCACCGCTTGGGAGCTCACGTTCATGTTCTATTTCACTCGATGGGGTTCTTTTCACCTTTCCCTCATGATACTACTGCCATCACCCAGAGTATTTAACCTTGCAAGGTGGTCTGCCGATTCACACGGATTCCATGTGCCCCATGCTACTCGGGTCGAGCGTAAGCTAGTGATGCTTTGCCACTTGGACTCTCACCATCTAGGGTGCAACACTACACCGCTTCGCTGAAGATGACACTTGTATCGCTCTCCCACAACCCCATTTTCATGGTTTAGGCGCTCCCATTTCGCTTCGCCGCTACTATGGAATCGGTTTTGCTTTCTTTTCCTCGGCTAAGATGTTTCAGCCAAGTTGTCTCTTCATGCCCATGGATTGAGAGCGGAAGGTTGACCTATTCGGGAATCTCCGGATCTATGCTTATTTTCAACTCAAGCATTTCGTTGTTTCTACGCCTTCCTCGTCTCGGGTGCCTAGGTATCCACCGTAAGCCTTTCCTCATTTGAACCTATTCCACGCGGGCGATGCCATCCTAGTCGCTAAATGGAAGGATCTTATCAACGCCCATGAATAATAAATCATAGATCGAACTACCGAATTGGAAAAATTGGGTATCATCATAGTATCGCCTAAGTTCACGGGCGGAGATAAGCGGACTGAACCACGACATCCGCCATGTGTAAACCATCACCTCTCAAGCCTCCGGTTGATTCTACCATAGAGGCAAACGATAGACAATAACTCTTTCATCGCATGCTCTCCAAAGAGCAACTCTTCTCAAAGGGTGTTGAGTTGGAATACCATTCTAAGGATTCTTGTTCGAGATTCCACGGAGAACCGGAGCAAAGAGCTCCCCTTTTCCACGACTCTTTAGTCTTGAATTAAGAGCAGTGATTGCTTCTCCCACCCCCACCGCCCAACCTGAGCGACGCTTAATGCCTTCCACTTATTGAACAGGGTCTATGGTCGGTCCGTGACCCTGGATGCTGAAGGCGCCCTTGGGACGATCTCAGCTTCTATGGGGTGGAGATGATGGGGTCGGGTCCATGGATTTTCCTTCCTTTTGCCACATTTCAAAGGGTTGAAGGGAGATGCATCAAGCTATTTGGAAGGGCCAACTTGATCCTCTTTCCTAGGGATCCCATGAGGGGACCCTAGGAGAGCCGACTCCAACTATCGCCCATGTACGATCCATACTAGATCGACCAACCGTCCATCCCATCTCTACGTTCTTGATAGCCCATCTTTTGTCTCAAGAGTCTTCGGCATGTTTGATCCTCTTCCCCATTCCTTAGAAAATGTGAGCCACCGGTTCGTACAGATATTATCATTACCGGATAATTAGACATCCAACCTCAGATCTGAATGACCCAATTGCAAGAGCGGAGCTCTACCAACTAAGCTATATCCCAGCCGAGTGAAGCATGCATGAAAGAGTCGATGCTTATTCTATTCTTTTCCAATGGGCCATCGGACTTGAACCAGAGACCTCGTGAAGTAAATCATCGCCCTGATCCAACCAATTGGGAGAGAATCAATAGATTCTGAGCGATTCATCCTTCCCAAATGCACATACAACTCCCATTGTATCAAGCTCTTGAGTGTGCTTGTTCCCCTTCTCCCTTACCATGGAAAGTCTTTGTGAAATCGGAAGAAAAAGAAAGTGTTAAGAGAACCTCTGCCCAACCCTTGACACTCTAAGATCCTTTTCAAACTCGCCTCCCATTTCGAGTCAATAGATAGATAGACACATCCCATTGCAGATCAAGGAGTGCTCGTGGACTGATGGTCAAAAGTAAGAAGTGAGTCAAGCATTCTTCTTATGTTATGGCTAGATCCAATCTCGGTCCCCTAAAAAAGGAAAAGAATTTTACGTTCTGGAAGGGAGGATTCGGAAATCCTATTGATTGTCGCTTTCTTCAAACCGGCATGATAAAAGGCTCGAATGGTATGATCCCTCCCTCACCCCAGAGTGAAAGGGGCGATCTCGTAGTTCTTGGTCGTGAAGATGTGTTGTTAGGTGCTCCATTTTCTCATTGATGAACCTCAACCTGCTCGAGATAGCTATCCATACACCGGGTGTATGGATTCTCGAAGAGAGGAGCCATGGGGTCCCATCGCCGGATCCCACAGTGAATAGAAAGTTTGATCTCCATTGGATCTCACCAATACCTATCCTCGAGGAGAAGTTTGGTTTCAAACTCGATTCAACAGAGGAGCCATGCTAATGTGCCTTAGATGATCCACATCTCTGGGTCAGGCCCTGATGAGCACATTGAACTATCCATGTAGCTAAGATCCCTCACAGCCCAAGCACAATGATGCAATTATCAGGGGCACGCTCTACCACTGAGCTAATAGCCCATCGTGTGGGCCTCCCTGGGGGAGGCCTGCTATGCCAGAAGGGAGAGAAACCTTATCCCACTCTTTCCTTTTGTACGTCCCCATGTCGCCACACGGGAGGGACATGGGGATATACAAAAGAGATCCTATCAACTTGTTACAACCTAGGATAATAAGCTCATGGGCTTGGTCTTACTTCACCGTCGAGAAATGAAAGAAGACTTCCATATCCGAGCTTAGCTCAGATGTAGCTCGCTTCTTTTTGGGTGTCAAGCAGTGTCAAATCAAAATACCCAACAAGCATAAGCATTAACTCCCACGAAAGGAGGTGATCCACCGCACCTTCTCGACGACTACCTTGATTTACTTCACTCCGCCACTAGCCCCCGCCGCATCCTCCTTGCGGTTAAGGTAATGACTGCATGGCTGGCCTCACAGGTGACGGCGGTGTACAAGGCCCGGAATGAATTCACCATCGTATGACCGACGGATTACTAGCGATTCTCGGCTTCATGGGAAGTTGCGCCTACAATCCAACTGAGGAGTTTTGAGTTAGCTCACCCTCGGAGATCGCAACCCTTTGTCCCTACCATTGTAGCACGGTGTCGCCTGGGCATAAGGGGCATGATGACTTGACGTCATCCTCACCTTCCTCCGCTTATCACCGAATCTGCTCGGTTCCAAACTCAATGGTGTCAACTAAACATGAGGGTTGCACTCATTACGGGACTTAACCAAACACCTTATGGCACGAGCTGACGACAGCCATGCACCACCTGTGTTCGCATTCCCGAACGCACCCCCCTCTTTCAAGAGGATTCACGGGATGTCAAGCCCTGGTAAGGATCTTCGCTTTGCATTGAATTAAACCACATGCTCCACCACTTGTGCGGGCCCCCATCAATTCCTTTGAGTTTCATTCTTGTGAATGTACTCCCCAGGTGGGAAACTTAATGCGTTAGCTACAAAGACGATGGTCGCAGATAGTGCCTAGTATCCATCATTTACGGCTAGACTACGGGTATCTAATCCCATTTGCTCCCCTAGCTTGCCTCTCGGTTTGTCACCATAGAGTGCTTTTGTTGGTGTTCTTTTCAATCTCTACACATTTCACCGCTCCACCGAGAAATTCCCTCTCCCCTACCGCATCTGCCTTGGTAGTTTCCCGTCGGGTTGAGCCACAGGATTTGTGAAACTTGCAAAGCCACCTACAGACGCTTTACACCCAATCATTCCGGATAATGCTTGCATCCTCTGTCTTACCACGGCTGCTGGCATAGAGTTAGCCGATGCTTATTCCTCGAGATATCATTGCTTCTTCTCAGAAAAGAAGTTTACGACTGGGCCTTCTACCTCCACGCGCATTGTTCAAAGCTGCCCATTGCAAAAAATTCCCTTGTTGCCTCCCATAAGAGTGGGCCATGTCATCCTGTGGTGATCATCTTCTGACTACCATCATCGCCGTAAGCTATTGCCTCACCAACTCTTTTTTTTGAAAAACAAAGAGCAATTAATCAGGTCCGACAACAAGTTTTGCAACAAGCCTTACAAAGAGCTCTAGGAACTTTGAATAGTTATTTGAATAGTGAATTACATTTTTGCCATCATCTAATTATTGGTATTCGGGTCCACAAAAGAAATAAGCGATTAGCCTTTTACTCTAGTTTACGCTTTAGGTATTATTTTTCCCTTTCCTAGAAAAATAAAAAAGAGATACTAATGGGAACCCTTCGAGCTGAAGAAATTAGTAATATTATAATTAACGTATTGAACAATATAATAGAAGTAAAGATTGTGAATACCGGTACCAGTACTTCAAGTAACGACATTGTTCATATTCATGGTCTTGATAAAGTAATGGCGGTGAATTAATAGAATTTGAAGAGGGTACCATAGGTATTGCTCAATTTAGAATCAAATAATGTTGGTGTTGTATTAATGGGTGATGGTTTGATGATAAAAGAGGGAAGCTTCGGTAAAAGCAATAGGAAGAATCGCTTAGATCCCCGTGGCGAGGCTTTTTTTGGGTCATAAATGCTCGGCTAAACCTATTGATGGGGAGGTGAAATTTCATCTTTTGAATCTCGGTTAATTGAATCTCCGGGTATTATTTGAGACGCCAGATATGAGCCCCTTCAAACGGGACTTATTGCTATTGATTCAATGATTCCTATAGACGGGCAGAGAATTAATTATTGGAGACTGCAGAGTAAAACGCAGTATACAGATTCGATTCTCAATCAAAAAGGATAAAATGTAATATGTGTTTATGTAGTTATTGGTCAAGAAGCATCTTTTGTGGCTCAAGTAGTGACTACCTTCCAGGAAGGAGGGGCAATGGAATACACTATTGTGATAGCCAAAACAATAGATTCACCTGCTACATTACAATATCTTGCTCCTTATACGGAGCGGCTCACGGTGAATATTTATGTACCATGAATGACATACTGAATTTATGATGATCTCTCCAAGCGGGCACAAGCTTATCATCAAATGTCTCTTCTATTAAGAAGACCCCAGTCGTGAAGCTTATCCGGAGATGTTTTTTATTTGCATTCATGACTTTTGGAAAGAGCCGCTAAATCAAGTTCTCGTTTAGGTGAAGGAAGTATGACGCTTTACCAATAGTAGAGACTCCATCGGAGACGTTGCTTATATTCTAACTAATGTAATTTCTATTACGAAATGATACTCGAATCATATATATAATGAAATATACGATCAACCAACATTTATCGAATTTGAAAAGAGTCGAAGAAATGGTTTGATCCTCTTATTTCTCCGAGAGATCCATGAATCGGGATCACGATGCATATAGATACAAATGGTCCAATGGGAGCAAGAATTTCCAGGATCATTTGGAACATTTCATTTCTGAACAGAAAAATCCTTTTGAAGTAGTGCAAGTAGTGTTCGATCGATTACATATTAATCAATATTCGATTGATTAGTCCGAGGCTATCGACAAAGAAGATTTGTATAAGCCACTTCGTTTCTTTTTGTCCAAGTCACTTCTCTTTTTCTTTGTGAGTATCGGGAATATCCCCATTCATAGGTCCGAGATCCACATCTATGAATTGAAAGGTCTGAATGATCAACTCTATCAATTGTTAGAATCCATAGGTGTTCAAATCGTTCATTTGAAGAAATTGAAACCCTTCTTATTGGATGATCATGATACTTCCCAAAGACCAAAATTCTTGATCAATGGAGGAACAATATTACCATTTTTGTTCAAAAATATACCAAAGCTGGTGATTAACTCATTCCATACTAGAAAGAATCGCAGGAAATCCTTTGATAACACGGATTCCTATTTCTCAATGATATCTCACGATCAAGACAATTGGCTAAATCCCGTGAAACCATTTCATAGAAGTTCTTTGATATCTTCTTTTATAAAGCAAATTGACTTCGATTCTTGAATGATCCACATCACTTCTAGTTCTATTGTAATAAAAGATTCCCCTTTGATGTGGAAAAGACCCGTATCAATAATTATGATCTTACATATAGAAAATTCCTCAATATCTTGTCCATTCAACAAAATCTTTTATTTGTGCGTGGGTAAAAGAAAATATCTCTTTTAGAGAGAAACTATTTCACCAATCGAGTCCCGTGTATCGACATCTTCATACCTAACGATTTTCCACAAAGTGGTGATGAAACATATAACTTGTACAAATCGCAAATCTTTCCATTTTCCAATTGATTGATCCATTCATTTGTGGAGCTATTTACTCGATCGAGACATTTCTTCAACACCTCTAACGAGGAACAAATAGTCAATTTAGAAAAAACTTATTGTCGCCTCTTTGAAATGAATCTATCTCGATTGAAGGGAATAACTTGCATCGATCTCGGTTTCAATTCAAACATGGGTTTGATTCACACTCCATGTTAGAAGTATTTACCATTCGAAAGAGGAAAAAATGAAGTCTTTGTCTAAAGAAATGCGTTGAGAAAGGGCTGTATAGAACCTTTCAACGAGATAGTGTCTCAAAATGGAATCTGTCCAAACATAAATACCATGGTTCCTTACTGATAGGGTGCAAATATCTCAATTTCACCCTTTTAGATAATCTTTCAAACCCATTATTGAGTAGTAGTCAAAAATTTGTATCCATTTTTCATGATATGATGCATGGATCGATATATCATGGCCAATTCCTCGGAAGATTCTTCCACAATGGACTCGATAAGTGAGATTTCGAGTCAATGAATCTTCTTACGTCCGATGAAATGATTCATCAAAATAATGAGTCACTGTTCCATTGATACACATCCGAGATCAACAAATGCTCGGAGTTCCTCTATTCCATCTTATTCCTTCTTCTTGTTCTTTGGATATCTCATTCGTATACATCTTCTCTTTATTTCACGAGCCTCTAGTGAGTTACGATGAAGTTAGAAAAGATCAAATCTTTGATGATTTCATCATACATGATGGAATCTCGAAAACTTCGGATAGGTATCCTACTGAAATGAATCCTTTACGGTTAAAGAATCTCTTTCTAGTTGTTCTCGGAATAATTAGGAGATTCTCTAGAAGAAATAGGTCGCTTACGGTGGCAACATGCTATTGGGTGGTGGTCCCGCTTATGGGGTCAAATCAATGTTTCTAATAAGAAATATTGGAAGATCAATCTCATCGATCTCATACCAAATCCCATCAATCGAATCATTTTTTTGAGAAATATGAGACATCTAAGTCGCATAAGTAAAGAGATCTATTCATTGATAAGAAAAAAAAAATGTGAACGCGGTGATTGGATTGATGAGAAAATAGAATTACGGGTCACAAATAGTGATTCAATTGATGATGAAGAAAGAGAATTCTTGGTTCGTTCTCCACCTTAAAAAGGATTGATCAAATCTATTGAGTGCGACTCATAGTGATCATTTAACAAAGAATGACTCGGTTATCAAATGATTGAACAATCGGGATCAATTTCTACGATACTTAGTTGACATTCATCAAAAGGATCTAATGAATTATGAGTTTAATAGATCTGTTTAGCAAAAGATGGATATTTCTTGCTCACAGACAATCACTTATTCACAAACCTCGTGTGATAGTTTTCATTCCCCTTCCCCATCTCCTCATGGAAAACCCTTTTCGCTCGCAGCCCTATCCCCTGAGGTCTTTTGATAGGTTCTATAGGATGATCTGTTTGGTCAAATACCTAGCGACAAACTCCTATGTTCCTTTCATTATGGTATTTCGAACAAGTTCACGGATGACAAGCCTAAAGGTTATCTTCTTGATGATATTGATATTGATGATATTGATGATAGTGATGATGACCTTGATATTGATATGGAGCTACTAACTATGACGAATGTGCTAACTATGTATATGATGCTGAAAATAGACCGATTTGATATAACCCTTCAATTCGAATTAGCAAAAGCAATGTCTCCTTACATAATATGGATTCCAAACATTCATGATCTGCATGTGAATGAGTCGAATTACTTATCCCTCGATCTATTAGAGAACTATCTCTCCAAGGATTATGAAAGATGTTCCACTGGAAAGATTCTTGTTATTGCTTCAACTCATATTCCCCAAAAAGTGGATCCCTAATAGCTCGAATAAATTCAATACATGCATTAAGATAAGGCTTCTTCTTCCACAACAACGAAAGCACTTTTTATTCTTTCATATACTAGGGGATTTCACCTGGAAAAAAGATGTTCCATACTAACGGATTTGGGTCCATAACCATGGGTTCCAATGCACGAGATCTTGTAGCACTTATCAATGAGGCCCTATCAATTAGTATTACAGAGAAGAAATCCATTATAGAAACTAATACAATTAGATCAGCTCTTCATAGAAAAACTTGGGATTTTGATCCCGGATAAGATCGAGATCATGGGATCCTTTTCTATCGAGCATACAAAATGTACTTCTAAGTAATTGCCCCATAGATCCTATATCTATCTATATGAAGAAGAAATCATGTAAGGTAGGGGATTCTTATTTGTATAAATGGTACTTGAACTTGGAACGAGCATGAAGAAATTCATGATACTTCTTTATCTTTTGAGTTGTTACGCGATGGGTCGCTCAAGATCTTTGGTCTTCATCCGAACCGATGAAAAAATTGGATCACTTCTTATGGATTCGTTGAGAATGATTCGATCTAGTTCATGGCTTATTACTATTAGAAGTAGAAGGCGCTCTAGCTCTGGGATCCTCACGACGAAAAAATATTGCGCCAGTTTGATAATAATCGAGTGACATTACTTCTTCGGTCCGAACCAAGGAATCAGTTAGATATGATGCAAAATGGATCTTGTTCTATCGTTGATCAGGGATTTCTATATGAAAAATATGAATTGGAGTTTGAAGAAGGGGAAGGGGCCCTCGATCCGTAATAGATAGAGGAGGATTTATTCAATCACATAGTTTGGGCTCCTAGAATATGGCACCTTTGTGGCAATCTATTTGATTGTATCAAAAGGCCCACTGAATTGGGATTTCTCTATTGGAGTGGGTCATTTCAGGGAAAATGGATCATTTATCCTAAAGAGGATGAGCTTCAAGAGAATGATTCGGAGTTCTTGCAGAGTGGAACTATGCAGTACTAGACACGAGATAGATCTTCTAAAGAACAAGGCCTTTTTCAACCAAGCCAATTCATTTGGGACCCTGTGGATCCATTCTTTTCCCTATTCAAAGATCAGCCCTCTATCTCTGTGTTTTCACATCGAGAATTCTTTGTAGATGAAGAGATGTCAAAGGGGCTTTTTGCTTCCCAAACAAATCCTCCTACATCTATATATAAATGCTGGTTCATCAAGAATAAGCAAGAAAAGCACTTCGAATTATTGATTCATCGCCAGAGATGATTTAGAACCAATAGTTCATTATCTAATGGATCTTTTCATTCTAATACTCTATCCGAGAGTTATCAATATTTATCAAATATGTTCCTATCTAACGGAATGCTATTGGATCAAATGACAAAGACATTGTTGAGAAAGAGATAGATTTTCCCGGATGAAATGAAACATTTGATTCATGTAACAGAGAAAGATTCCCCATCCCTTAGCCATAAAGATATGTTCCCATGAAAAGGGGATTAAGTGGAGCAATTGGTGATGTGGAAACACTTATTTCTTCCATCTTTTTGGCCTTAGCTCCATGGAAGAATTGAAATCTTAGATTATGTGTGGATGATATGAACGCCTAAACAAGAATTCTTGAACTGTGAAAGAGCCTATTACTCGCTACATCAAACAATTTCTACTAATGAAATCATGTAAATACATCAGAAAATATGCATGTCCGCTGAAATGGTTGTTGCTATCTACTCCAATAATGAATCATTGGTTTCATTGAATAACTAAAGAAGATAGATAGACCTTTCTCTTCATCTCAGGTCGATGGATCTCCTCAATTGGAAGATCTCCCATATGGATAGTACACATTCCAGTTGATCGAGCCTAATTCTAATAGCTTTGTTTCGAAGCAAAGATATCCACAGGGGTGGGTTCATCCTATTCAAATATTCACGACCAAGAGGTACAATCCTCTTTCAGATAGGCCCTGAAAGGAGAAGAAAGGCTAGAATGCCAATAGACGTCTATCTATTCTCTAATTAACGACCGATAGTACCCATTTTGAGAATGTCCGGCCAAAGTCATTGAATGGGTAAGTCAATCCCTAATGTAATATACTTTATTTCTTTGGGTTATGGTTGGTGGATATCTTTTTGCGACATTAGAAGAATTCTAGTTCTTAATAAGATAGATTGTTTAGGGTTTACTCATGGAGGTTTCCCTATTTCTCATCTTAGCTTTGCAGATGATTTCATTATCTTCTGCAATGGCTCCCTTCAACATGTTAAAACCATTAAGAACCTCCTAAATGATTTTGGTAAAGTTAGTTTTTCTTAATGAAGGAAAATACGCTTTTATTCCTTCAACTAAGATTCCTCCTAATAGACTTAACCAAATATCCAGAATTACTAATTTTAAGCAAAATCAACTCCCTCTTAATTACCTTGGAGCTCCGCTTTTTAAAGGCCAAAAAAGATCACACCTTTTTGATGATCTAATTCAGAAAATTTCTAACAAACTCTCAGTTTGGGAATTTCATTTACTCTCTTTCGGTGGTAGACTTACCTTGATCAAGAGCACTCTAAATTCCATGCCTATATACCTTCTTCAAACCATTGTGCCTACCAACTCTACCACCAATAGAATTGAGCGCCTCTTAAACAAATTTTTGGGAAACAATACCGCTCTAAAAGAATGCAGGGTCATCTTGGACTAAAAGTTGTGGTACTCTTGAAGAGGGAGGTGGGATGTAAATCCATCAAAGAAATTATCAATGCCTTCTCCTACAAACTTTGGTGGAATTTTAGGAGCAAAAATAGTCTTTGGGCAAATTTCATGACTTCTAAATAGGTAAACATCCTCTCATTTATCCCTTTAAATCAGTGATTCTCCGTGGAGAAGACTTTGTTCTATCAAAATGGGATGCAATCCTTAATTTTTTGGGGCATAAACTCGCAATTCCTTCTTTTGGCAAGATAACTAGAGTGGTCGTGGATCCATTGACATATACACTCACTCCACTTCCGCTATTAGAGTTAATTCATTATGGCAAAACCACAAGTGGAACAATAGTAAGATTACTGATTCTATTCCTTCCACTTTCTTAAATATGATTGCTAATATTCCTATCTCCTAACAATCATGATCGATTATCTTTAAGCTATCTCATAATGGGGATTTCAACCTTAAAATGTGTGGCTTCACACTAAAGACACTCAAGATTCTTCTATTGTGTTCTCCAAAATTTGGAATAACAATATCCCCTTCTTACTCTATTCTAACTTGGCGTATCCTAAAAACTTTATTCTGTTGACTCTTTGTTGTGGGTAAAGGTTTTATTTACCCTCTAAATGTCAATGTTGTTCTCATATTGAGAATGTTAACCATGTTTTTGTTAATGGGGCTATTGCCTCTAAAATTTGGATTTGGTATGACGATCTATTCAACATCCAATTTTAATTGTTCTTTTACTTTATATCAACTTCTTGAAGTTTACTTTGACAATGCAATTAAAGGTCATATTAAAATCATAATCGCCATTACTCTTATTTGGTTCATATGGATGGACCAAATGATGCTAAACATCGTGGGATTCGTATGAATCACATGAGGATTACTAGAACTAAAACAAAAATTTGTGACTTGTTTAAAGCCAATTTAATTCATCACAAACATTTTAAAGGTAAATCTGTAGCCAATAAGCGGGCCTCAACCTTCCAGACCTTACTATCGAAATGATAGAATGGTTTTTTGGAAAAACCTCTTGATCATATTATTAAACTTAATACTAATGGCTCTCTCATAATGGCTCGGTTGTGGGGCATTTTAGGGATTCTAAGGGTATAGTCCTATGTGGATTTGCTTATCCTCTTATTTCCAAAGATTGTCCCTTATCCGAGCTTATGGCAGTCCACAAAGCTCTAGAAATTTGTCTTCAAAATGGCTGGCTCAATATTTGGATAGAGGTGGACGCTCTTCTATTGATTGACCTTTTGACTTCTACCAATATGAGCAACGCTTGTTTGTACTACCTCCTCAAGCAAACTAGGGCTCTTCTCTCTCAACTGAATTTTACCATCACTCATGTTTGGCATGAAGGTAACGCCTATGCAGATTACCTTGCAAATCTGCAGAGATTAGACAGTATCATCTTCTTTGATCAATTTACATTACCCAAATACTTGCGTGGTCTGGTTAACTTGGACAATTCTGGGCTTCCTTACCTCAGAATCTAATTCTCCTCTTCGCCTCCTTTTTTCTAGTTTTCTGTTTCCTTATGTTCTTTATGGATACTCCTCATAGATATCATTATCTTGTGCTCTTTGCCATGACTTCTCTTTACCCTTCTTCTTCTTTAGTTGGAAGAATTCTATTTTTGGCATTTACAATATTATGGGGCATATGTTGAACTATATGCACATCAATATCTTGAATTGGAACCCAGTAGAGCCTTGTGTTACACATTCTTGGTTTTATAACTGCAATCCCACTTGGGACTTTAATTTCATTGATACATTCATTTCTAAACCTGAGAGAATTAACCATTGCTGGAGGAAGTTATCTATTCTAATGGGCTTAGATTTTAATACTAACTTCTTTAACCAGTTTTTTCTCTCTGACAATATGGCTTGGAGCATTGCTACTACCTATGTTGCTTCTAGGCAACGGATTAGTGTGCATTATGCTGTTGCAGTTTTTATTTTGATGGTTATAGTATTTCTTTGGCTGATGCTTACATTCCTTGGGACTCTTTCCTCCTTAAAGGCCTAATTCATAAAGGTTTCAACACTTATGCTGAAAGGATTTTGGCTGGCTATTGGGCTTCAGGACTTTCTGTACATCCGGTTGTCCTTGCTTATATAATACCTAACCTCAGCATGCTTTCCTGCAAGGGAAGAAATTGTAATACCCTGGTCTCTTTTAATGGTTATTTTGGTCTGAAATCCTCTTGGAATGGATTGGGCTTAATTACTTTTGGGTTTTGGTGGTTTCGCCATGGTTGTTTGTTGATTTGTTTGTTGATTTGGTTTTAATCCCTTTGGGTTCGGGCTGCTGTAGATTTTTTCTGCTGCTGCTTCTCCCAATTTTCCTCTATTTTTGCCATCCCTCGAGAATGGATTTCCTTGTTGGTCTCCTTTTGGTTCTTCTTGTGTTTACCCACCACTGTTTCAATTTCTTCTTGTTGTTAACATTTGGGTTGATGCTGGACTTTACTACAATTGTTTTCACCCTTCCTGCTTTGAGGAGATCATGAAAATCTGAAGACCATTCTATTCTTCTGCTTATATGTAACCAATGGTCTATCCTATATGCCTACTAATTATGACTGTTAATATCCTTGGCAATACTGGATTAATGTGACAAAGCAACCTGCTACTGAACTATTTGCTCTTAGGACTGCTATTGAGCACCTATTGGTTGCAATTTTCTTTATTGCCGTTATTTTGCCGATTGGGATATCCCATCTCTACACTACTATCTCTTTAAATGGAATTGTGTTATTTTTTCAATACCGCCTTTTTTCGGTCTTGCTTCCCATGATCGGTTTGGAGTTTTCAAGGGATTATCATTGTGCATCTACCGAGATTGTGCACCGCTTACTGTAAAATTGTCCATGCTATTTTCGGATTGCTAACACTGGATGTTGTTGTTTTTTTGTTTGTTCTCCCATCCTATGATTGGAACATGTACAACTTGAAGCACATTTCTTTATTATGCTTGGAATTAATCAATGATTTATCTTATATGCATAATTGGGTTTTGCCAAACCCACCAGTTATTGTCACACTTGAATTGGTTATGGTGCACATCCCACACCTATATGATAATGTCACCATCGATAGGCTTATGTTGGTGGGAGCATTCATTATCCACCTTTCCCTATTATTATGTTAGGAATCTTGCTTGGTAGATCTTTGAACCGCCTTGTTGGTTCATTGAATCCATCCCTTTTCTCTAAACTTGTATCTACTATTTTGATTATACGATGAG
This sequence comes from Cymbidium sinense, assembly GCA_021442155.1. Classification (NCBI taxonomy): domain Eukaryota; kingdom Viridiplantae; phylum Streptophyta; class Magnoliopsida; order Asparagales; family Orchidaceae; genus Cymbidium; species Cymbidium sinense. The sequence continues at coordinate 11,145,782 of CM038214.1, forward strand.
TGGCATCATGGCAAGCTAATTTTTTGCTATTTTGGTTGTCTCTTATCTTGGAAATTTACCTTTTTGTTTTACCTTGTCACCTCAGTTGGCTCTTTCTTTGTTGGTTGTAGAATTTCGTGGTCTCATGCCCGAAGTCGCTCTGATTATTTGTCTTTAATGGTGAGGGTTTTTGATGATTCTATCTAATTTGCTGCCTTCAGGATAACTATTTTTATGCTTTATTTATTTGTTTATCTATTATTGCCATGTCTACTCTGATTGAGGAGTTTTATGGCCAATTTGCTGTATCTTTCTATCTTGGATGTCGCCGTAAGCTGTTATTTTCTAGATTTTAATGTTGAGACTCATTTCAATTCACTTATTGATTTTTTTTATGGCGGGTTTCAATGTTGTATTAGCTATTTGGCTGTTGGGATTGGCTTTCTGATTGCCCGTGCAATTTATCTCCTATTTTTTTTTATCTGCATCACCTGCTACCTCATTTCTGACTGGTTGATGCAGTCTTATGAGCAGTTTATTCTGAAAGAATGGTATTATGTCTAGTTTAGTCCCTTCCTATCTTGGATGTTATTACCTTTTGCTGTCTTGTTCTCTGGATTGATTATTGATCTGAATTATCTGAATGGAGGCCACGAATCCGCTATTATTGAGCCGCCGCTCTAACTATTTTTTTCCGGTGCTTATTTTGGCTGTGTTGAGCTATGCTATCTTCCTTTACTATTGCTTTCTCCAGGACATTAATAAGGGCATTATTTCCTGGGTTGTTTCTGCACTGAAAGATTCATTTACATATCATGTGATTGGGATGGTGTTAATTATAAGCTCATTGACTTATTTAACAGGTTTTCAACAAGTTGTTTCCTCTGTAATTTTCTTATGGAGGGATTATATGCTGAACTAATTTCTTTCCTGAATATGGCTATTCATGAGATTCTGGCTAAGATGGCTCACTCACTTATGTTTATGTACTCTCATGTTAAGATGACTATATTGATGATATTTTTCTTGAATGAGACTCCTTATCCTTCAGCTCTTAGCAATTACCTATATATTTTAGATATAATTTTGCTTAGGTTTGCAGGTAATAAAACTCACAAGAATATCAATAACCGGGTGCTACCTTCTCACGTTTGTTGGCTATGATGGTCGTGATGATCTCACTCTAAGATGACTATATTGATGATATTTTTCTTGAATGAGACTCCTTATCCTTCAGCTCTTAGCAATTACCTATATATTTTAGATATAATTTTGCTTAGGTTTGCAGGTAATAAAACTCACAAGAATATCAATAACTGGGTGCTACCTTCTCACAGTTTGTTGGCTATGATGGTCGTGATGATCTCACCCCTATTGGTTCGAGTAGCTCATGTGATGTAACCCTTCAAGTTTGGATGCTCATACTTGACCGCCCCAACAGATGTGATTGAGCCGAGCCTTCTATCACAATTCCTTACTAACATACTCATATTATGTTATTTTCCTCTAACTTTTGTCTGTATTACCTTAACTATTCTAATCTCCTCTTATTATAACTTTGCGTGATTCTCCTTCTTTTGCGTCTGCCTCCAGATTATCATGCATTTCCACATCCTCCGTGAGCATTGGTTTTAATCTTACTTTAGCTTATTATGTTAATCATCTTGTATCTTTTGATTGTTTTATGCTTTCTTTTACTCTTGGATGTACTTAGATAGGGGATTTAAAGGCTAATTGTAGCTCTTTGAGCAGTAGTTCTGGAGTTTATCCCCTTTTAAGGACCTTGTAAACCTCTTTTTGTAGCAATAAAATACCCTACATGGGGCTTCCCTAAAAAAAAAAAAAAATCATAAACCCTAAACCCCAAACCCTCTACCCTAAACCCTAAACCCTAAACCTGAAATCCTAAACCTTAAACTCTAAAAACATAAAAACCTAAACCTAAACTAAATAAAACCTAAAAATAAAATAAATAATTAAAACTAAACCTAAATAAAATAAAATAAAATAAAAAGATAAACTAAAACCTAAACCTAAACCTAACCCTAAAAATAAAATCAAATAAAAAATTTAAACTAAACAAAAATAAAATAAATAAAAATCTAAACTAAACTAAAAAAATTAAATAAGCCTAAAAATAAATAACCTAAATAAAATAAACACTGAACATAAAATAAAATAAAATAAAAACTAAATAAAAACCTAAACCTAAAAAATAAAATTTAAATCTTAAACTAAAAGAAAAACCTAAACCTAAAATAAACAAAATAAACCTAAATCTAAACTTAAACTAAAATAAACTAAACTAAAATAATTAAAAGCTAAAATAAACTAAACCTAAACCCTAAAGTAAATAAAATAAAATAAACTAAAATTAAACAAAAATGTAAACTAAAAAAATAAAACATAAAAATAAACCTAAAATAAAAACCTAAAACTAAAACCAAAAACAATAAAATAAAATCCTAAACCTAAACCTAAAAATAATAAATAAAACTTAATCCTAAAATATTAATTAAAAATAAAAACTAAACTAAAAATTATGCATAAACCTAAACCTGAACATAAACCTAAAAAAAACTAAAATAAAAAAACTAAACTAAAATAAATAAACTTAAAATAAATAACCTAAAGTAAATAAAAATAAAAAAAAAATTAAATAAAAATAAACAAAAATAAATAAAAAATAAACTTAATAAACCTAAACTTCGGTTTACTAAATTTAAAAATAAATGAAAAACCTTAAACCCTAAACCATAAACCCTAAACCCTAAAACTAACCCTAAACCTACAACCCTAAACCTACTACCCTGAACCCAAAACCCAAAATCCTAAACTAACCCTAAACCCGAAACCCTAAACCCTAATCCCTAAACCCTAAACCCCAAACCATAAATCTTAAAAACCTTAAAACCTAAACCTAAACTAAATAAAACCCAATAATGAAATAAATCATCAAACCTAAACCTAAATAAAATAAACAAAATAAAATAAAATAAAAACCTTAATTAAAATCTAAACTAAAACATAAAATTAAATAAAATAAAAAACTAAAATAAAATAAATAAAAACCTAAACTAAACTAAAAAAATAAAATAAAGCTAAGAATAAAATAAAAACTAAACATTAAATAAAAATAAAATAAACCTAAAATTGAATAAAGTAAAAACTAAATAAAAACCTAAACCTAAAAAATAAACCTAAAAATAAAACCTAAAAATAAATAAAAAATAAAACCTAAAGCCTTAACTAAAAAAACCTTAAACTTAAATAAAAATAAATTAAACAAAATAAAATAAACCTAAACCTAAACTAAAATAAACTGAACTAAAATAAATAAAACCTAAACCTTAACCTAAACCTAAACATAAATTAAATAAAATAAAATAAACTAAAAATAAACCTAAACCTAAATTAAAAAATAAAACCTCAAAATAAACCTATAATAAAAACCAAAAACTTAAACCTAAAAAAATAGAAAATATAATTAAACATCAAAAATAAAATAAAATTAAAACTCAACTAAAAATAAACCTAAACCTAAAAAATAAACTAAAATAAAAAACCTAAACTATAATAAATAAATTAAACTAAATAAAAAAAATAAACCTTCATAAAAAATAAAATAAATTTAAATAAAAAAATAAACTAAATAAATTGACAACCCTAAACTCTAAACCCCAAACCCTAAACTAACCCAAAACCTTAAACCCTAAACTAGCCCTAAACCCTAAGAATGGGCAGAACCTTGATGGCCAAAACATCATCTAATAAGGCTCGCCTAGATCGGCAAGGAGGCAATGTTGGTGGTGGTTATCAAAGTGTGGTGGAACCTGAGGTGCCGGTGGATATGGAGGTGGTGGAGCAGCAAGATGGAGGAGGAACTATGGAGGTTATAGCCTGGTGTGTGAGGGAGAGTTCAGGATATGACGGATCCCACTAAGAAGTGGTCGCTGATTAGAATTGAGAATAAGAATGGCCAACTGACCGGCCGCTATGGAATGTTGTCTTTACAATTGAGGCAGTTCTACTTGACTATGGTTTTTGATTTCCTCTATGGGTGCTCATTTTTATCTATGTCCTCGCTTATATCTTAAAAAATTTAGGGTGCTACTTGGTTGATGAAATAAAAAAAGAAGAAATGTTGAATATGAATTTGTTCTCTGTTAAAAAAAACCTTAAACCCTGAACCCTGAACCCTAAACCCTAAACACTAAATATAAAACCTAAACCCTGAACCATAAAACATAAACCTAAAAAAAATAAATAAAACTCAACTAAAAAATAAACCTAAACCTAAAAATAAACTAAAATAAATAAAAATAAAAAATAAACCTAAGTAAAAATACATATCGAAATAAACCCAAATAAATAAAAATAAACTAAATAAACCTAAACCTACCCATTTACTTAATTTAAAATAAAACCCTAAATCTAAATCTAAACTAAACCTAAACCCTAAACACTAAAACTAAACTAAACCTAAACCCTATCCTAAACTAAACTAAACCTAACCTAAACCTAAAAAAACTAAACCTAAACCTAAACTCCTAAACTTAAACTTAAACTAAACCCTAAACCTAAACCTAAACCCTAAACTAAAACCTATAAACTAAACTAAAACCCTAAACCTAACTAAATTTAAACCTAAAAAACCTAAATCAATCTAAAACCTAAACTCCTAACCTAACCTAAACCCTAAACCTTAAATCATAAACCCTAAATCCTAAATCACTATAAACTCTAAATTAAAACCTAACCTAAAGTTTAAACTAAAATAACCTACTATAAACCCTAAACCCTAAAGTTTAAACACTAAACTAACTCCCTAAACCTAAACCCTAAACCTAAACCCTAAAATAAACCCTTCACCCTAAAACTAAAACCTAAACCTAAACTAAATAAAACCTAAAAATAAAATAAATAAATAAAATAAACCTAAATAAAATAAAATAAAAACCTAAATTAAAACCTAAACCTAAACCTAAAAATTAAATAAAATGAAAAATAAAAATAAACTAAAATAAAATAAATAAAAACAAAATGAAACTAAAAAATTAAAAAGCTAAATAAAATAATATAAAAATAAAATATACTTAAAATAAAATAACCTAAACCCTAAAGTAAAAACCTAAACCTAACCATAAACTCTATCCTAAACACTAAACCCTAAAACTAACCATAATCCCTAAACCCTAAACCTACAACCCTAAACCCTAAACCCTAAAACCCTAAACTCTAATCCCTAAACTTTAAATCCTAAACCCTAAACCTTAAAACCTTAAACCCTCAACCTTAAAACCCTAAACTCTAAACCCTAAAACCTAAACCCTAAACCCTTATCCCTAAACCCAAAAACATATAACCCTAAACCTTAAACCCCAAACCCTAAACCCTAAAATAACCCTAAACCTTAAGAATGGGAAAAACCTTGACGGTTGGAACATCACCATCAACTTGGCTCAGTCTAGAACCGGTGGTTGAGTGAAGGCGGAGGCAGCCGTTATCATAGTGGTGGTGCAGGATCTAGAGGTGCTGGTGGATATGGAGGTGGTGGTCAAAGTAATGGTGGTTCTGGAGGTGAGAGGAGTGATGGAGGTTACAACCATGATGGTGGTTGAGGGAGAGTTCTGGGATATTATGCGAGATCTTACTACTCGAGAGGTCAGAGTGGTTCTGATTTGAACTAGAGAGACAGAAGAAAAATTGATCTGATCTGTTGCTTATGGAACTGTGTCTTTATAGTAGAGAAGGTTCTACTTATCTAGGGTTTTTTGATTTTCTTTATGGGTGCTCATTTTTTATCTATGTCATCGCTTCTATCTTAGAAAACTTGGGGTGCTACTTGGTTGATGAAATTGAAAAGAAGAAATGTTGAATATGAATTTTTTCTCTATTGAAAAAAAATCTTAAATCTTAAACCCTAAACCCTAAACGAAAACTTAAATCCTAAACAAAAAACATAAACCCTAAACCCTAAACCCTAAACCTTAAAAACATTAAACCCTAAATACTAAACTGTAAACACTAAACCGTAAACCCTAAACCCTAAACTAAAACTTAAATCCTAAACCTAAAACATAAACCCTAAACCCTAAACCCTAAACCCTAAACTCTAAACACTAAATTGTAAACACTAAACCCAACCCTAAACCCTAAACCTTAAGCCCTAAACCCTAAACCCTAAAACCCTAAACCGTTAACCCTAAACCCTAAACCCTAAAACCATTAACCCTAAACCCAAAAACCAACAACCCTAAACCCTAAACCCTAAACCCTAAACCCAAAACCCAAAACTAACCCAAAACTAACCCTAAACCTTGAATGAAGATGTCATTATGAGTAGATCTAAAGAATGACCTAATTCTAACATAATTAATGTAGCTAAAGAAAATGTCTTCAAGAGTCTTTCCCTTAACTATTAGAGATTTGAATACCATAAATCCTAAACCTAAATCATATTATAATACCATATATTAAAGTATAATGTAGCATCTTATATGTCAGCATGTAGTGATGTGTTTTTAGATGTTATAAGATGTTTTAAAATGTTTTAATATATTATGGCATTATTCTCTATACTCTATATTAATATAAATCATAAAAATATTGATTAATAAATCAGATGATGAAATTTGTTAAATTTGAAGTGGGAATTAGGTTGTAGTACTAAAGGTGTGCTACACCACTTGTAGTCTAGAAAGTAAGATTTTATGTTCAAAATAAATATTATATGTTGTAGCAAAGTGTAGCATCATATATCATAATATATTATTCTATGCATTTTAAATTCTTTCAATATTTAACAATCAAGCAGTCGAGCTTACACTAGCATTATTTATGAAAATGTTGATTTAGACTTTAAAATGGTGGAATTTGGCCAAATTTATAATAGGTAGAGCATGGCGTCATAATATATTGTTTCAATTTAAAATATGTAAGTGATACGACTAAAATATATAATTTTTTATTATTTAGACTAATTTGATGATTTTTATCTTAAGCAATCCCTTGTGATGTGATATGCAATGTAATATAATATAATATGTTATAGTGTATTATAATATGGGATGCCATAACACAGTGTAGCATCATGATATAGCATAATATTATGTATTCCAACTTGTTGTTTAGCATATTTTAGTTTGTTATAGTATGATGTAGTAGAGCTTGTACTGGTATAATTCAAAAAAAATAGATTTATAGTCGAGATTATGGATTTGGCCAAATATAAAGTAAGCTTCTGGGAACATCATTGGGGGTGTGCGATGGTGTGTCATTTAATCAAAAGAATGAAATTTTGCATCTAAAATAAATGTTCATTTTTCAACCAAATTTTATAATTTTTTTGCTTAAAGGGATTCATTTTAAGGTGTAATGTAAGATAATATATTATATGAAAGGATATTAAAATATAATGTACATAATAATATAGCTTCACATATATATGAACGTGGTGGTGTGTTACTAAATGTTATTGTACATTTTAGTATGTTTTACTTTTGTTATAATACATTGGGTTAAAACTTAGAAAAATGTTAATTTGAAGTTTGAGATGGAAGAATTTGGCCAAATTCACGTTACACATAAAGAAGCAACACCAAAATTATGCTATTTTGTACCATTTCTAATAGAAAAATAACAATTTTACATAAAAAATGAACATTATTCATATTTTGAGAAAATTTTGTTCCTTTTAAGTGATTCTAATGAGGTGTAATGTTAGATGATATATTATATTATAGCAAATTATAACATAACATCATATATTATAATATAATATAGTGTTTTAATTCAAACTATATTATATTTAGCAAGATATTGTGTAGTTAGTTTGAGCTTGCACCATCACAAATCATAAAATATTGATTACAATGTTAAGATGATATAATTTGAACCAATACATTTTGCTTGAAGTATTAAAGGTGTGCATAAGAGAAGAAATAAGATTTGATGAGAATTCCATGCCAAGGACATGGAGGGAGATCCGTTAGGGATCACATGCATTGGACATGACATGTGAGGGGTCTACATCAAGGGCATAAGAAGAAAAATCTGATATGGTTTGAATTTAATTTGATTATACGATTTATGGAAAGAAGATCCCTTAGGGATAAGAATCTATATTCCATTGAGGATTAAGATCGAATTGACTTTAATTTTTTCTATTTTAATTGATGTGGAGGTACATATGCTTGAGATATGGGCTTGAGTCTACCCGGGATCGGGTATATGAACCTTCCACTAGGGAAGTAGGTTTGGGCTATCCATTGGGGATTGAGATTTGAGTTTGATTTCATAGGTTTGTATGGGGATGTATCCACTCGGAATAAGAGTTTGGTTGGATTTCTTGGATTTAGATTATAGTGGGGGAGTTTGTTTAATTTGGCTCCATTAGGGAGGTTGGTTTTGAATTTGATTTATTTGCTTGACATATCTATATATGATTTGGGGCTCCACTAGGGAGAAGGGTGTAATTTAACTCCACTGGGGAAAATCATATTAGGTTTAATTTAATCGGAGTTAATGTATGGACCTTGTTGGTGTGCATGGACCCAAGGCTATACTAACCTTGACTACCTCGTTTACAAATCCAAAGTGATAGTCGGGTAGAGCTAGCCTAAGGGGTTGCCTTGTGTGCAACAATTGTGCTAGGAAGAAGGAGTAGCAGACTTACATCTTCCAAAGTAAGGAACAACCGCTCGGGTGACCTGTTGGATGCATAATAAATTGAATATGACCTAGGCTGAATACTAAGTCAATGCTACTAAAGACTTATGTCAACTCAAAAGTAGTCAGGATTAGTTTTATCTTAATTTCATGCGATTTGGATGGTTTGTTTGGTTTAGTTTGATTTTGAATTGAGAGAATATCTATTGGGGATGTGAGCTCAGTCAAATTTGATCGATTTAATTTATGGACCATGTTGGTGTACGATGGACCCACTAAGAAGGGGTTATATCAGACTTATCCAATCTCAAATTTGCAAATCTAAAGGGATAGTCTACTGGTCGTGGGGTAGAGCTAGCCAGCCTAAGGGGTTGTCTTTTAGTGCAACTGCTAGAAGGAGTACTTACATCTTCTAAAGCAGGAACAACCGGGGTGAGCACAACAAATAGAACCCATAGGGGCCACTAGTGAATGTGGGACTTATATTCAACTCAAGAGTAGTCGCAATTATAGGAGTTTTGCTAAACTACTAAAGATAGGATGCCTCGGGGAAAATATCGCTAGGTGTCCTAATCCACAAGTGAATATATATTTTGTTTATATGTTTGCATGGACCCTATTGGTAGGACCACACTAAAAGGGGCTATGTTAGCCTTAACCTATCTTAGATTTACTAGACTAAAGGAGAATCTGCACATCCATAGAATGGATTCTCCAACCACAGGGGTGGTTACTATGAAAGGGGAACTATTCAATCTGATAGTAACTCGGGTAATGTATAAATGGGTTCACAAAGGATGTGATCCAAATATAGTGCCCACATGGGAGATGCTACTAGGGGCATTGTATTGAGCCCTGGAAAAGAAAGCCTATAGCTATACGGTGGCCAACTCAAGGAGAAAGTGAAGCACTTACACGCCATGAGTGGTGTATCCTAAGGTGCGAGAACCAACCAACCTAAGGTGTATCCATCAACATGAGTGGTATATCCATCAGCATAGTGAAAACCAACCAACCTAAGCTATTGGTGCAATGATCAATTTGGAAAGAAAGTGTTTAGCTTACAACTTTCCAAGTGTTACTAATCATTAAGATAGTCTATCAAGACATGCTATCTGGCCTAGAGTGACTACTAAGCAGGGAGCTTGAGGAAGGACTGGACCCAAACTTGAAGTAATTAGGAGGGAAGGGGATGCTAGGGGACTTATACTAAATGTTAGCGGACTAGACCCAATAAGTGCATGAAGGATAATCTAAGAAGAATACAAACCAGACTCACATCTTCTTAAATGAAACCAACATGAGGTAGCTTACCAACCACACGGTAAGGCCTACCAACTAACAAGGCGCTCATTGGTGTACAGTAGCTAATAAAGAAGGAAAGCATATCAAACTTACATCCTCCAAAGCAAGAACACCGCTGGGGTGACACACTAGGAGGGTAGCACATCAGCCCAACCTAGAGCAGCTATTGAGTGAGTACCTCCAGGGGCATTATCTCAACTCAGAGTTTCCTGAGATAAAAGATATGTGTTTGTTTTATATATTTGTGTGTAGTTTGTGTTTATGTTGTATCGATGAAGGATAGGATGTCACTCGGGTTCCTTACACTTACCCTAAACACATCATGGTAAATTCATAAATTAGAATACTTTCAACATGGAAGAGATTGAATTCAAAATGAAATTTTCATTACTGATAATTATTTTTGAACATGATTTATAATATTTCTTTAAGTAGAGCACATTGATTGAAAGTATTGGATACACTCTCTTATGATTAATAAGCTAATAAGATCCTTCTTGGTAGACCTTCTCTCTGCCAAAGGGCCTTCCCAAGTGGGTTCAAACTTTCTTCCCATCTTATGATAGGCAATAATCGGTCTCCTTAGAACTAAAATAAGCTCTCCTACTTGAAAAGTTTTGGGATGAACCAACTTGTTATGAGCTTGAATCATTTTAGGTTTGTATAACTCGAGGTTTTGGCATTCCCGCAGGCATCTCTCCTCCAAACCTTCAAGCTCTTCTAACCTCAACTTGGCATTCTGCTCTATTGTGATTTTTCTACCCACAGCTATCCTTAGTGAATGGAGTTGGACTTCTAATGGTAAAATGGCTTGGGACCCATACACTAAATAAAAAAGAGTAGGCTGAGTTGGAGTTCTATATGTGATGCAGTAGGCCCATAAGGCTTCAATTAACTACTCATGCCACTGTCTCTTATTGTTGTCAACTGTCTTCTTCAGTATTTGGATGAGAACTTTGTTGAAGGATTCTTCTAAGTTGTTTTCCCTTGGGTAGTTGATGGTAAAATATCTCTAATCTATGTGTCTCGAAAAGTTGTTGATCTTGGTGTTTTGAACACCATTATCGATATAATTCTTGAGGCACTAACCTATATACATATGGTTCTAAAAAATTGAGCACATGATTTGCTATGACCTCTTTAAGTGGAATCACCTTCACCCATTTGGAAAAGTATTCAGTAGCTAAGATGAACCGATGACCCTGGAAGGAGGATCAATCGACCCACTATGGCGCATCTCAACACTTGAATGGCCATAAGGCCAATGTAGATTTAGAATGTTGTGGTTGGTGTAGACCACACCGTATTTGACATTGGTGGTATCACCTAGCCATCCATGCAATCTTTGATCATCGGGATAGTAGTATCCTAGTTCTTGATCTTAGTTTTCATCTTTGATCGATTGGTTGGCTCCACATAATGAGTGTACCTCATCATGATTTTATGAGCCGCTTGTCTAAATAATGTAACAACATATGATCAAAGATCGCACATAAGACACCATCCATAAGAGTAAGAAAGTGCTCTTTGCTTCATCGCTAGGCTTGGGACTTCTCTGAGGTAGTTTGCCTTTATTTAGGTAATCCATGAATGGTTTCCTCCAATCTAACCTCTTCTTGCAATGGCAACATCCCCTTCAAGAGAGTACTTTTGATGAGTTCAATATCAATATAAGACTTATCTATTTTGGACCTTTATTGATATGGACTCATCCTCCGCATATGTCAACTCCTTGGCACGCTTGGCTAAAGAATATGCTATGACATTCTCTACTCGAGGAATCTTATAAATGGTAACCTTTAGGATTTGGGCCAAAAACTCCATGGTGTGCTTGTGGTAGTGATGGAGCTTGGGCTTTATAACCTTATAGGACACAACCATTTGGTTGATAACTAGTTAAGAATCCCCAAAGATGTTGATGTTCTAGATGCTTAGAGTAATGGCTAACTCCAAACTGGCAAGTAGAGACTCATATTTGGCTTCATTATTGGTGTAAGGATTGGACAGATGATATGAGAATCTCATCACATCATGGTCTGGAGTTAAGAGAACTATTTCTACCCTTGCCATTCCTAGAATAGTAGATTCTAGTTCTTCTCCTTTTTGAAAGAAAGCCACACCAACAAAGTACATCTCCCAATGGTGAATGCTAGTATCCCCTAAGTTCATGATTTGTTCATCGGGAGATCATCAAAGCGAGAGTCAACAGAAGTGGGTGTTACTAAGAAATCGCTACGCTTATCTCACGTATGAAAAGTAATGTTAAACTATGAGAGGATCATGGATCATCATGCCAACCGTTTAGATAGCATCATCCATCTCATGAGATACTATAATGGATTGGTCCTAGAGATTATGTTCACCTTATGAGGAAGCATGTAGTGATATAGCTTTTGGGATGCAAAGATTAAAGCTAGGCAATGCTTCTCAATGGGTGGATAATTAGCCTCAGTAGGGATTAGATGATGGCTAAGGTAGTAGAGTGCATTTTCCTTCCCTTCATCATTTGCTTGAGCCAATAAAGCACCAAGAGAGTCATCTAATGCAGTAGTGTAAAGTATGAGTAGCTTTCCCCAGATTGGGCTACTAAAACTGACGATGTCATTAGGTATTGCTTGATGTCTTCGAAGGCAAGCTCACACTTATCATCCCACTTAAACTTGGCATCCTTTTTTACAAGTGCTGAGAATCACAAACATCTTCCTAATAGGTTGGATATAAAGCATCTTAGATACTCTAACCACCCTTGGAATGATTTGAGTTAAGTTAAACTTTTAGCTGGCATTTAATATCGCTTTGATCTTCTCTAGATCAATTTGATTCTCCGTGTCGACATAACAAACCCAAGGAATTTCCTATGCTACTCAATGCAATCACTTCGTGGGGTTCATATTCAGGTTAAATTATCTTAACTGCTCAAAAACTACTCTCAAGTAAAAGAGATGGTCTTCCTTTTCTCTACTTTTGACCACAAGATCATCGACATAGCACTCAAATTGATGGAGAATGAGTTTGTTGAATATTCGAGTAATACCCTACTGGTATGTAGCATCGACATTTTTAAGGATGAAAGGCATGACCTTATAGTAATAGATTTTGATCGGGGGTTCTATAAGTAGTGTTTCATTCATCTTCATGGGCCATCTTTATTTGGTTATATCCAGATGAGTCATCCATAAAGATAAGGTTAAATGAGATGAGGCAATGTCCACCATCAGCTCTGGGATTGGTAGTGAAAATTCATTTTTTGGACATGCCTTATTTAAATCCCTAAAAGTGTTGGCCATTCTTTCTTTTAATGGAGATGACATTGGCTGACCAGGTAGAGTATTTTTCTTCCTGGATGAAGCCAGTATCGATCAATTTCTTGACTTCATAAATGACATGTTGTTCTATGTCTAATCACATGTGTCTAGGAGCTTGCTTGATTCAGTTAGATATAGGTTCTATTACTAGTTTATGGACCGCTACGTTAGGAGCCAATTCGAGCATCTCTTCATAACTCCATGCAAAGAAGTCCTTAAACTCAATCAATAGCCTAACTAAGTCAATGGTTTAAATTTCATTCAACAAAGAACTAATGTCTGGATCTTCTTCAGGTCCTAAGTTGATTTGATTGAGCTCATCGATGGTTGACTTGATCTCTTCCTTGAACTTTGGTAGTGCATCTTTAACTTCAAAATCATTTGGGTCATCTAAAGTTTCTAAGTATAGCTCCTCATATGAGTTAATGTGATTTGAAAAGAACCTATTAGATTTCAAATGATTGGTGATGACTAAGCAGTAATCGTCATCATCGACTAGACCAACTATACCAAATCCTAGTCCTGATCTTGATTAAGAGTTTTTGCATTTGTTCTTTCATATTTTTTTAAAGTAATCTGACCTATGATTTGACCAAGTATGTGGGATTAACCCTTTCTTTGCTAAATTATGAACACAAGGCAAGTACCAATCAAAAGGTAATTCTATTAAATCATTATATAAATCATCCTCAAGTTCTACATCAATTTCTTGACTTGAGGATGATGCTCCTAGAAAGATCCTCTGAGTCTTCATACCTATGGATGACTTAAAGGCTTCCTTAACTGCCAAACCCTCAACTTTATGAGTGGAAAGTTGGTTTAGAGCTAAGGTTCCCAACTGATGCCTAACTATTTCACATATAGACTTGGATACACTTATGCTTTTCTTTGGAGCCCGATTTCATCATTATCGCTCAAGTGTCACCTCCAAGGAATCTATCACGAGAAGAGCTGTGCTAACCATATAAGACTCATCTTATGAAATAGATTTTAAGTCTATATGGATAGTGTACTCTAGTAGGGACATATCTTCTATTTGGTGGCCAATAAGAGGTTTTCCCCTAGACTACCTCCTGAACTAGCCTCTTCTCTCCCCTGGAGGTCGTGTCCTACCCATATGTTCAAATGAAGTAATGAATAATGGGTGGAATCTAATGTTAAGCTTCACTTCCTCCTCCAAGTCTATTTTTGCTCCCTTTTATTTTCTTTTTCATTTTTTTTTCTTTTCTTTTCCTTTTTCATTTATTTTTATTTTTAAACTTTGGCCAAGTTCACGAGACTAGACTTGTTGATTTTAAGGGAGGTAGTAAGTCACATCATCATATATATTGACCTCAGGAATTATAAATGGCTTGAGATCTCCATTGACACAGTAGACGATCCTACCTCTCACAAACTTCATACAATGATGTAGAGAGGATGGAACTATTTTGTTCTCGTGTATCCATGGTTCCCAAACAAAGTGTTGAAAGATGTATCTAAGTCTATAATGTGAAACTTGACTTCGGTTTTCCAATCATCTATCTCCAAGGGCAACACTTAAGAGTCTTCTAAACACTAAGACTTCTAGTCATAAGACACTTCTAACAATTAAACACTTAACCTAAGCCTAAAGACTTAGAAGGGTTAACCATAGATTATGCCTTAGGGAAAGATAATCCACCTACTCTACAACCCAAATCCAATCCATGTTCAAATTCTCAAACCAAACCTCAAGTTCAATTCAAACATCAAATTCAAATTCAAATCCAAACCTAAATTTGAAAACCAAATGATTGAAGCCCATGATTAAATCCAAACTTGAAACCATTCCTAAGATTATGACCTATCCGATGGACTTAGCCAAACCTTAATCCAAATCAATCCAAAATCAATTGATTATCTCATAATCAATTTATATCTTCAATCATCTTCCTAAATATAAATCAAATCTACATTCAAATGATTAAAGCTAAATCAAACTAAATCAAATTAAATTAAAGCCCTTCCTAAGGTATACGACCTATCCCATGGACTTAGCCAAATCTTAATCCAAATTATGTCAATCTCAAATGATTTTCTCACAAATCAATCATATTTTTAATCATCTTCACAAATACATTTAAATCATCAAAACTAAATCAAACCAAATCAAAATCCAAACCTAAGCCACATGACCCAACTCCATGGAATTTGCCAAATTTGTTCATTCTAAAACCTATATTCAATTGATTTTCACATGAATCAATCATACCTTCAATCATATTCACAAATATAAATGAAATCTATAATGATCAAGCTAAACAAAAATTAACCCAAGTCAAACCCAACTTAACCCATTTGACTTGAAATGTTCAAATGAACCAAAACCCATTTGAACCCGAGAATTCCAATTGAATTTATATATCAATCCCAAATCCATATATAAACTCAACTAAATAAAACTCAACCCAAAGTCAAGCCAACTAAACCTAATTGGTCCACTTGACCCAAAGTGGCTAATTTGACCTATTTAATCCAAGTTCTAATCCTACCAAAATTGGATTGAACCAAGCCCAACCTCCCATCATGATTGTTGATCACCCTAGGTTGATTAATTGTCCTAAATCAAACCAAGTCAACTTGGTCATTTGACCAAGTCAACCTTAACCCATATGAACCCAAACCCAAATTTCAACCTAAGCTAAATCCTTGAAACCAATGATTCATACCAAATCAAAATCAATATTTGAATATGACTTGACCTTCAGAGTCAAATCCAATTGTCCTCTAGACCCAAGTTGACCCAAATTGTTCTAGAAGACCAAATTGGGTCAAATCAAAATATAAACCAAATTGATTGCAACCAATGGCTCAAGTTCATTCCAAATTGATTGTTGAACTGACCAAAGCTATGATTGGACCCAATCAACTAATTGACCTACTAGCAAAAATTGACCTAAATGGTTCAAGTTGGCCTAATTCAAAATTAAATCCAAATTAATTCAAACCAAACTATACAATAATCTTCAATTGGTCAACTAAACTCAGACCGACACCCAACACAAGTCAATTTTGTCAAATTGGTCAACTTAACTCATTTGACCCAACTGAATTCAAATGAGCCAAAATCAAATCTAAGCCAAACTAAATCAAACCAATTGAACCAAAACATCCCAAATGAACTTAACCCAACCCTTGGTTTCACAAACTTAACCAATTGGTCAACTTGACCCAACCTAACTCAAATTGACCTAAATGAGTCAAATTGAGCCAAACCTAATCAAATCAACTCCAATTGACTTGAAATTTGGGCTTACCCACTTTTTCCTCATTTCAAATCTTCTTAAATCAAATCCAATGCCAAATGATCATTCTACCCTTGGTGAGCATCACATGAGAAAATCACCCATGTAAGTGATCATTTCCATTCCTTGGCCACTTGGTACTCTCCCAATGGTTCCTAGGCACCCTAGGACATTGCCCAACCCACCCAAGGGTGGTTTGACCATGACCCATGGGAGTTGTAATCACCTCACCTCACCATTGGAGCATTTGAAACCCATAGACACCCATGATTCCTCCTTGCAGCCACCTCCACACCTTCAACCAACCAAGCCAAGCCAACTCACCTCCTCCCTACCACCCATGACTCTCGAGATGGTTGAATGGCCATTAGAAGCCAAACCTGATCCCACCATCCAATCAAGATGAAGGGAGGCTATACAACCCCTCATTCCACTCAAACACACATAAAAAATCATTCCTCGTGAGCTAGCTACCCAAGAAGAGCCGCTAGAGCCATTCCTAAGCTCTTAAGCTCATTCTCATCAAAAAATGCCATTCCCATCCATTCAAATAGACACTCCCATTTGACCTAACTCCTCCATTTCTCTATCAAACTCAAATTAACTTTGTACGCACCTTCCCTAGGCCTCGTCATGCAAGAATGAATTATCTCCCAAGCTTCCTAAGCACTAGAGGTGAGACTTTGATCAAATTTGAGCTCCAAATCATCAGTTCATGGCCTTCCGAGTGAACATCAAGGAATTGATCCAATTGCTACTCAACAGGGCTTTATCTCCACTAGATGAAGCTTCTTCAATCATTCAATCTTACGATCTTAACCTCCAATGAGGTATGCTTCCAAAACTGATCCTTAGAAAAAAATGGGTTGGAGCTTTTTGAACAAAACCTACATCACGTGTGATCTTGACTGATCCCCATCGACATGTCGAAGATGTGGGATCCTTGAGTCGATCCAAGCTCGTAAGCTTGATCAAGAGAATGCAATGACAAACTCCATTCTCCTCACTTGCATGATGTTAGATCACATGCACATTCATTCCATGATCAATGGACGGTCATGTTTAGATCTAGATCGACCGATTTAATCTATTAAGTTATGGGATTAATCATAGCCATCGATCTATTGATGGCAATGAGAAAGATCCGCCACATGTAGGCACTAAGTTGGATAATTTTTAAGTAGCCAATCCCGCGGTGCCACATAGAAAGTGTGTCACATGGCACCAATAGGATTAGGCTTTAATTAAGCTTAATTAATCATTTTTAATGGCTGAAACTTCTAAAAATCATAAAAAAAATCATAGAGAAATAAAAAATGCAAATAAATACTCATTTTAAAAGTATTTTAGAGGAGAATTAATTAAAAATGATCTTAACTAATTTTGAATAGTAATTAAAGTTTAATTAAAAATTAATTAGCTTAATTACTCTTTAATTACATGAGCAATTAATCCCAAATTTTGTAGGTTAATTTAATGGGATGACCTCCCTCATTATTTTCTTGGGATTTATTGCTCATTTAATTAAGAAAATTGACTAATTAAAGCTTAACTAATCTTATAAGTTAATTAATGATTAACTAATCTCATGAATAGTAATAAATTGGTTAATTAAATTTATTAATCATTGTTCAAGAGTATGTGATCTAAGGAATAAGGTTGGGACCCCTTTCCCTAAGTTCATTTCCCTTTTTAAAATGAAATTAATTAATTAATTAACTTAATCAAATTGAAATCATAATCACATCAGACCTTAATTAATTAAATCATGAGGTAGATCTTTAAGTGTTTAATAACCTAAAGGAATTTAATGAAAATATGGTTAGTACACATGTGCGGGAAAACCATAAAAGTAATTAATTAAGTCCCTTAATCTAAATAACTATTAATCATGATCCAATTGCATTAGGCCCATTTTATTTCCTAGGATCATTGCAAGTTTATTTTCCATGCATATCATGTTTGCTCATAATTATTTAGTTAATTACTTTAAGGTGACATAGGTAAGGGTAATTAATTCATCTAATTAAGGTTCAACTTAATTAACCCATAAAATAAACTTAATTATATTTCTTAAATTAAATCAAATCACTAATGTGGAATGGGTTTAAAACATCAAGTGATGATTTCTCTTCTCCTCTTTAGATAAAATCAAATAAAAAACTTAATTAATGAAGAAGCTTTGGTTTGCTTTATGTAATCTTATTTGATTTGATTATCCTTAAGAACTAGTTTTGTTGAATGAATCCATTCTTATATTTGATTGTCCTCTTTCCAATCATGTTAAATTTGGTAAGTCATTTGAATTCATGCATCCATATTTTCAAAATCAAGTAAAATAAAATGGATTTCCTTTATGTAAGCTTCCATGTGTTGATTTAATTTAATATATGCATGGCTATTATCACTATTAAATCCAAATGTATTTTTTCAAAAGCTTATAAATGAATAATAATATGTGTTATGATGCTAGTTATAAATACATAAGAAATGCATGTGCTTATAGCTTAAGTGTATGAATGTTGAGTTCTCTTTCCTCTATTCAAGTGTTGATTTATATAAGATTGAATGATAATGGGTATATAGTCTGGACATCCCTAGAACACGAGGCTTTAGCTTGCCCCAACAAGGCCATTTGATTACCTCACTTCCCTGGTTTAACAACAACGCATACCCATTTGATTTTATTCTTATGTATTTCAAAATTAGAATTTGGATAGAGCTTTAATTCATATATATAAATGATTTAATCAAAAAATATATAATCTTTGCATGGTTTTTTTCCCTCATTTATGTATGCATCCATGTGTGCCCAAGAAAAGCAAGTATATAGTCTGAACATCTCGGGAATACGAGGCTTTAGTTAGCTCCAAGGAGGTCATTTGATTACGTCACTTCCCTGGTTTAGCAACGACACGCACTTGCCTATATCTTTGTACATGTATATGTATATGTGATCAGTGAATGAAAATCCCATTTTACATTAAAATTGCATGCATTCATAATTGACTATGTGGTTGAATTAATTAGCCATATGATTTGGAGCTTACTTCTGATGTTCATGTATACGAATTTACATATGTTTGAATGCAAATGGGTATATACTGACATCCCGAGAATAAAGGCTTTTAGCTAGCTCCATGGAGGTCATTTGATTACCTCACTTCCCTGGTTTAACAACGGTACATGCCTATTTAATTTCATTCTTATGTCATTTTTCTTTAGGAATTTGAATAAGGTTTTAAATTAATATATTTAAATAATTCAATCAAATAAAATATAAATTCTAAACATAAACATACATTCATCATTTAAGTGTGCTAAAATATGTTGCATGTTTAGATACACTTAAGATTAAATCATATGCATGTTACATGTGATGGAAAGGAATGATTTAATATATGTCATGTGGTAGTAATTGAATTAAATTAATCTTAAGATGTCCTTTCATTTTGAATAGGATTATTTAAAGTGAACCTAAACTTAGATTAATTAAATCATTTAATAAGCCATTCACTAAAGAGAACTAAATCAAATTAATATACTTTAGAAAGTGACTAAAGGTAGGGATGAAAGAGGGAAATCCTCTTTTCCTCTCTTTATAACACTTAGTTGCTAAGTGTAATCAAATGAAACAATAGAAAACACAAATTAAATTTGTCAAATCAATTAAACTACTTCAAGTGAAATCAACCTTTCATGTTAAATTGAATCCTTCTACACTTAGAAAATACAACAATAATTCCTAGCAAGACTTACCACACAAGCCTTAATACACACATTAGAATTAAGTCACCACTTCAAGCTCTAAGTTAAGATGGTGTATGATGTGATGTATGTTTTATTTTATGATTTATTATTTTAGATTAGATGTTATGCTTCATAGAGATGATAGGCCAATATTAGCCTTAATCATGTTTTCAGGGATTATATTTATGGATGCTTAAAAATAAATGTGAATGCTCTTTTGATGGTTGCTTATATCCTTATGCATAATCCAAGTTAGGCAAGTGGGCTTAGTTACCTATGTGCAGGGTGCTAAGTCCATATTATAAATACAACTGCTTGGGATTATATGTATATTTAGCTAACCTCTATTTTGTCGGTGTAGTTATATTTACTTTTCCCACATAAATGTATTTTTTGCAATAGAATTAGATGCTATGAGGGATTAGATGGCCGCTAGAAGGCTTTGTCCCGGGTCAACCGTAACCTATATAGCCCAGATCTACCAACATTCATTGTAATGTAAAGAGGCAGTTGCACTTGATTGTCTCTAGGAGTAAGTCTTCATTGTTGAATGCAACTCTTGAGATATCCTTCAAGTGGCATGCCTCCTCTTTAGTAGCGATCAGTTGAGCTAAGCATATCTTTAGATCAAGTAAGGCCTTGATTAGAGATTCCTCATCTTTTGGATAAGATAAAGGGCATCGATATGCTTAACTTAGTTGGATACTTTCTTAAGGTAGACATTGTAATCAACTCGCTTGGTCCACAAGCATATCCATGGGTGGAGCATCCTATGGAGGAGCTATCTACTCACTAAACCAATGACTTGCTTACCCTTATCCAGGTGGCCCCAAGAGAGAGGTAGAACTTTGCCACTACATAGGTTGACTTCCTGACTTCTGGAATGATGAGCTTGTTGAAAGTTCTACCTTCTCATCTGCATACCTACAACTTCTTATGGGATCCCTGAGTTAGTTAACTCCAAGTCAATCTCAAGAGGTGAACCCATTGATCTGAGAAGGATAGTCCGACTCAATCGAAGGAAAGGATCATAATCAAGAGCTATTATTTTATTTAAACTGAGCTTTCAATAAAATAAAAATCAAAAGCATAAGACGCAGACAATATATAAGTAGAATCTTTTCATTAATTTCATTTTGGGGTACATGATAAAAATCAAGTAAAGTGGAGTAAGGGATTTAGTGCCTTATCGAGATACAATGCTTGGTAAGAGGAGCTAGTAGAAGAGATGGTAGCTCCAACGGTGGAGGGAGTACTGGACTCAAATGGTGGCTATACCATCGATAATCCCGCGCATGCAGATGTCACCCTCCCCGAAGTTGTCCTTGCAACTAGCAAACCTTCCTTGGTGTTAAAATAACCTCTAAAGTGTGCAATGTGTTATCAGGGTTCCCACTACCATCAAAGATCCGAAGGATCGTAAAACCTTAAATAAAATAAAAAACTAAATAAAAACCTAAACCTAAAAAATAAACCTAAAAATAAATAAAAACATAAAACCTAAACCCTAAACTAACAAAACCAAAATCTAAAATAAACTAAAAATAAACCTAAACCTAAACTAACAAAAAAACCTAAAAATAAACCTAAAATATTAAACTTAAAAAGGTAAAATAAAAATGTAAACATAAACCTTAAAATAAAAATTAAAACCTAAACCTAAAAAATAAAATAAAAATAAAACTAAACAAAAACTAAACATAAACCTAAACTTAAACCTAAACCTAAAAAATAAACCAAAATAAAAAACCTAAACTAAAATAAATAAACTAAACTAAATAAAAATAAAAAATTAACCTAAAGAAAAATAAAAAATAAAATAAACTAAAATAAATAAAAATAAACTAAATAAATCTAAACCTACCGGTTTACTTAATTTAAAAAAACCCTATACCCTAAATACTAAACTAAACTATAAACTAACCTAAACCTACAACCCTAACATACAACCTAAACCTAATAAATCTTAAACCCTAAACCCTAAACTAACCCTAAACCCTAAAATGTAAACCCAAAACCCTAAACTATAAACCTTAAACCCTAAACCCTAACCCTAAACCCTAAACTCTAAACCATAAACTAGCCCTAAACCCTAAACCCTAAACCGAAACCCTAAAAACCATAAACCTTAAACCCTAAACAATAAACCCTAAACCTTAAACTAACCCTAAACCCTAAACCTAAACCTCTAAACTCTAAACCCTAAACTAAAACCTAAAAAACCTTAAAATAAAATAAATAAATAAACCTAAACCTAATAAAATAAAAAAATAAAAAATAAAATAAACTAAACCTAACTAAAACCTAAAATAAAATAAAATACTAATAAAAAATAAACTAAAATAAAATAAATAAAAACCTAAACTAAACTAAAAAATAAACCTAAGAATAAAAAACCTAAAATAAAACTATACGTAAAATAAAAATAAAATAAACCTAAAATAAAATAAAAAAATACTAAATAAAAACCTAAACCTAAAAAATAAACCTTAAAAGAAAACCTAAAAATAAATAAAAAATAAAACCAAAACCCTAAACTAAAAAAAAACATAAACATAAAATAAAAAATAAACAAATTAAAATAAACCTAAACCTAAACTGTAACAAATTAAACAAAAATAAATAAAACTTAAACCAAATCCTTAATTAAACTAAACCTAAAACTAACCTAAGTAAAATAAAATAAACTAAATATAAAGCTAAAGCTAAACTAAAAAATAAAACCTAAAAATAAACCTAAAAAAAAACTTAAAACCTAAACCTAAAAAAATTAAATAAAACCTGAACATTATCCTAAAAATAAGAAATAAAACCTAAATCTAAAAATAAACTAAAAATAAATAAAACAAAAAAATAAATAAATAAACATAAACCTAAACCTAAAAAAAACTAAAATAAAACCTAAACTAAAATAAATAAACCTAAAATAAATTAATTAAAATAAATAAAAATAAAAAATTTAACCTAAATAAAAAGAAAAAATAAAATAAACTAAAATAAATAAATAAATAAACTAAATAAACTTAAACTTACTGTTTATTTAATTTAAAAAAAATCATAAAACCTAAACCCTATACCCTAAATCCTAAACTTTAAACCCTAAACCTTAAAACTAATCCTAAACCTACAACCCTAAACCCTAAACACGAACCCTAAACCCTAAACCCTAAACTAAAACAAAACCCTAAAAACCCTAAACCCTAAAAACCATAAACCCTAAACCTTAAAACCCTAACCCCTAAAGCCTAAACACTAATCCTTAAACCCTAAACCCTAAACCCTAAACCATAAACCCAAATACTAAACCCTAAACCCTAAAATCATAAACCCTAAAACCATAAACCATAAATGCTAAACTCTAAACTCTAAACCCTAAAAATCTAAAAACCTAAACCTAAACTAAATAAAACATAAATATAAAATAAATAAATAAAACTTAAATCTAAATAAAATAAAATAATAAAATAAAATAAAAACCTAAACTAAAACATAAACCTAAACCTAAATATAAAATAAACTAAACTAATAAAAATAAACTAAAATAAAATAAATAAACCTAAACAAAACTTAAAAAATAAACTTAAGAATAAAAACCTAAATAAAATAAAAACTAAATGCACAATAAAAATAAAATAAACCTAAAATAAAATCAAATAAAAACCAAATAAAAATAAAAACCTAAAAATAAACCTTAAAATAAAACCTAAAGATAAATAAAAAAATAAAACCTAACCCTAAACTAAAAAATGATCTAAACAAAAAATAAAAAATAAACAAAATAAAATAAACCTAAACCTAAACTACAATAAACGAAATAAAGATAAATAAATCTTGAACCTAATCCTAAAATAAAATAAACCTAAGCATAAACCAAAACTAAATAAAATAAACTAAACTAAAAATAAAGCTAATACTAAACTAAAAAAATAAACCTAAAATAAACCTAAAATAAAACCTAAAACCTAAAACCTAAAAAAAAATAAAATAAAAACTAAACATAACCCTAAAAAATAAAAAATAAACTAAACCTAAAAATAAAAAAATAAAATAAAACTCAACCAAAAAAAATAAACCTAAACCTAAAAAAAAATAAACTAAAATAAAACTAAACTAATATAATCAACCTAAAATAAATAAACTAAACTAAGTAAAAATAAAAAATAAACATAAATAAGAATTAAATAAAATAAAATAACCTAAAATAAATAATAAATAATGTAAACAAACAAAAGAAGAAATGTTGAATCTGAATTTGTTCTCTCTTAAAAAAAAGTGCTAAAAACCTTAAACCCTAAACTAAAACCTGAACCCTAAACCTAAAGCCTAAACCCTAAGCCCTAAACCTAAACCCTAAAAACTCAAAAAACTAAACCGTAAATCCTAATCCCTAAACCCTAAACCCTAAACCCTAAAACCCTAAGCCCTAAACTCTAAACCTTAAAACCTAAACCCTAATCCAAAAAAAAAATTCCTAAACCTTAAATAAAAATAAACCTAAAAAAATAAAAAAATAAACCTAAACTAAATAAAAAAAATAAAATAAATAAAAAATAAACAAAAAATAAATAATAAACAAAAATAAACAAAATAAACCTAAACCTAAAAAAAACTAAACCTAACCTAAACTAAATAAAATAAAATAAACTAAAAAATAAACCTAAACATAAACTAAAAAAAAAAACCTAAAAAATAAACCTCAAATAAAACCTATAACCTAAACCTAAAAAAATAAAATAAAACCTAAACCTAAACCTAAATAAAAAAAATAAATCTAAACCTAAAATAATATAAAAAATAATAATCAACTAAAAAATAAACCTTAACGTAAACTTAAAAAATAAACTAAAATATAATACCTAAACTGAAATAAATAAACCTAAAATAAATAAACTAACTAAATAAAAAAATAAACATAAATAAAAATGAAAAATAAAAAATAAATAAAAATAAATAAAAAATAAACTAAATAAATAAAATAAGAAATGTTGAATCTGAATTTATTCTCTATTAAAAAAACAAAAAAAAAACTAAATTCTAAACTAAAATGTGAACCCTAAACCTAAAACATAAACCCTAAACCCTAAACCCTAAACCCTAAACTGTAAAAACCCTAAACCCTAAACCCTAAACCCTAAATCCCTAAAATCCTAAACCCTAAACCCTAAACCATAAAACCTAATCTGTAAACCCTAAACTAAAAAAAAACCCTAAATCCTAAACCCTAAACCCTAAAACCCAAACCCTAAACCTTAAGCCCTAAAAAGCTAAAAACCTAAACCTAAACTAAATAAAATCTAAAATAAATAAATAAATAAATCTAAAATAAAATAAAATAAAATAAAACATAAACTAAAACCTGAACCTAAACCTAAACCTAAAAAAATAAAATAAAATAAGAAAAAAAAACTAAACTAAAATAAAATAAATAAAAACCTAAACTAAACTAAAAAATTAAAAACCTAAATAAAATAAAAAAGTCAACCTAAAATGAAAAAAAAATAAACATAAAATAAAATAAAATAAAAACTAAATAAAAACCTAACCTAAATAATAAACCTAAAAAAAATAAAAAAATAAAACCTAAACCATAAACTAAAAAAAGCCTTAAACATAAACCAAAAATAAACTAAATTGAAACCTAAACGTAAACTAAATAAAATAAAATAAACTAAAAATAAACCTAAACCTAAACTATAAAAGAAAACCTAAAAATAAATCCAAAAGAAAACCCTAAAACCTAATCGTAAAAAAATAAAATTAAAATCTAAACCTAAACCTAAAAATAAAAAATAAAACTAATACCTAAAAAATAAAATAAAATTAAAACTAAGCTAAAAAGTAAACTTAAACCTAAACCAAAACATAAAATATAAAATAAAAAAAAACATAACCTAAAATAAAAAGACCTAAAATAAATAAACTAAATGAAATAAAAATATAAATAAACCTAAATTGAAATAATAAATAAAAAAATATAATAAAAAATAAACTAAATAAAAATAAACCTACTAGTTTACTTAATTCTTTTTAAAAAAATAAATAAATAAAACCCATACCTTAAACCTTTAACCCTAAACCCTAAATCACTAAATCCTAAAACCTAAACCCTAAACTGCAAACACTAAAACCTTAAACCTTAAACCCTAAACACTAAACCCTAAAACCTACAACCCTAAACCCTAAATCCTCAACCCAAACCCTAAACCCTAAACCCTAAACCCTAAAGACCTAAAAACCTAAACCTAAACTAAACAAAACCTAAATATAAAATAAATAAATAAACCTAAACCTAAATAATATAAAATAAATAAAATAAAATAAAAACCTAAACTAAAACCTAAACTTAAACTTAAACCTAAACCTAAAAAGAAATTAAAAAGATAAACAGAAAATAAATTAATAAAAACCTAAACAAAACTAAAAAAATAAAATATAACTAAAAATAAAAACCTAAATAAAATAATAAGTAAACATAAAATAAAAATAAAATAAAATAAAAACTAAATAAAAACCCAAACAAAAAAATAAACTTAGAAATAAATAAAAAATAAAACATAAACCCTAAACCTAAAATAAATAAAATAAAAGAAACCTAAACCTAAACTAAAATAAACTAAACTAAAATAAATAGAACCTAAACCTAAACCTAAAATAAACTAAACTTAAACCTTAAACTAAATAAAATAAATAAACTAAAAAAAAAACCTAAACTAAAAAATAAAACCTAAATGCTAAACCTAAAAAAATAAAAAATAAAACCTAAACCTAAAAATAAAAAATAAAACCTAAACCTAAAAATAAAAATAAAAATAAAACTAAACTAAAAAATAAACATAAACCTAAACCTAAACCTAAAAAATAAATTAAAATTAAAAACCTAAACTAAAATAAATAAACCTAAAATACAAAAACAAAATAAAATAAAAATAAAAAAATTAACCTAAATAAACATAAAAAATAAAATAAACTAAAATAAATAAAAAATAAACTAAAGAAACCTAAACCTATTGGTTTACTTAATTAAAAAATGCCCTAAACCCTAAACCCTAAATCCTAAATGCTAAACCAACCCAAAACCCAAAAACTAACCCTAAACCTACAACAATAAACCCTAAACCCTAGAAAACCCAAAACCCAAAACCCAAAACCCTAAGCTAACCCTAAACCCTAAACCCTAAAACCTAAGCCCTAAACCCTAAAAATGCAAAACTATAAAGCCTAAACACTAAACCCTAAACTTAAACCCTATACTCTAACCCTAAACCCTAAACCCTAAAACTCTAAACCCTAAAACCCTAAACCCTAAACCCTAAACCATAAAAACCTAAAAACTTAAACCTAAACTAAGTAAAACCTAAAAAGAAAATAAATTAAAAAACCTAAACCTAAATAAAATAAAATAAAATAACAAATAAAAATGTAAACAAAAACCAAAACCTAAAAATAAAATAAAATAAACTAATAAAAATAAACTTAAATAAAATAAATAATAACCAAAACTAAACTAAACTAAACAAATAAAATAAACCTAAGAATAAAAAGCCTAAAGAAAATAAAAACTAATCATAGAATAAAAATAAAATAAACCTAAAATAAAATATAATAAAAACTAAATAAAAACCTAAACCTAAAACTAACTCTAAACCTACAACACTAAATCTACAACCCTAAACCAACAACCCTAAACCCTAAACCCTAGAAAACCCTAAACCCTGAACCCTAAGCAAAAACCTGAACCCTAAACATAAAATTTAAATCCTAAACCATAAACCATAAACCCTAAGACCTAAACCCTAAACCATAAACCCTAAGACCTAAACCCTAAAACTACAACCCTATACTGTAAAAAATAATACCTTGGACGGTATCAATTATCAATTATATTGAAATCATTCAATACTTCCTAATAGGTTTGTGCTTGAAATTATAAACCATAAACCCTAAACCCTAAACCCTAAAACCCTAAACCCTAAAGCCTAAACACTAAACCCTAAACCCTAAACCCTAAACCCTAAAACCCTAACCTTAAACCTTAAACCCTAAAACTCTAATCCCTAGAACCATAAACCCTAAATACCATAAAACTTAAATCTAAACTAAGTAAAACCAAAAAATAAATAAATAACCTAAACCTAAATATAATAAAATAAAAAAATAAAATAAAAACATAAACTAAAACATCAACCTAAACATAAAAATAAAATAAAATAAACTAATAAAAAGAAACTAAAATAAAATAAATAATAACCTAAACTAAACTAAAAAATAAAATAAACCTAATAATAAAAACATAAATAAAATAAAAATAAAATGTAAAATAAAAATAAAATAAAAATAAAATAAACCTAAAATATAATAAAATAAAAAGTAAATAAAAACCTGAACGTAAAACTAACCCTAAACTTACAACACTAAACCTACAAACTAAACCTAAACCCTAAAAAACTAAACCTAAACCCTAAACTAAAACTCAACCCTAAACCTAAACTCTAAACCTTAAACCTACAACCCTATACTTTAAAAAAAATACATTGGACCGTATAACTTATCAATTATATTGAAATCATTCAATACTTCCTAAATAGGTAAGTGCTTCAAATTATAAACCCTAAACCCTAAACCATAAACCCAAAAATCCCTAAACCATAATGCTTAAACACTAAACCCTAAACCCTAAACCCTAACCCTAAACCGTAAACACTAAATCCCTAAACCTTATAACCCTAAACCTAAACCCTAAACCCTAAACCCTAAACCCCCTAAAAACCTAAAAAATAAAATAAAAATAAAACTCAACTAAAAAATAAACATAAACCTAGCAAGTAAATTAAAATAAAAAATATAACTAAAGAAAATAAACATAAAATAACTAAACTAAACTAAGTAAAAATATAAAATAAACCAAAATAAATAAACTTAAACCTACTGGTTTACTTAATTTTTTTAAAAAAGAACCCCTAAATCCTTAACCATAAATCGTAAACCCTAAAACCTAAACCCTGAAAATAAAACCTAAAAATAAATAAAAAATAAAACTTAAACCCTAAACTACAAAAAAAACCTAAAACTAAAATAAACAAAATAAAATAAACCTAAACCTAAAATAAAAGAAACTAAACTAAAATAAATAAAACCTAAACCTAAAATAAACTAAACCTAAACTCAAACTAAATAAAATAAAATAAACTCAAAATAAACCTAAACCTAAACTAAAAAATAAAACCTAAAATAAAACCTACCTAAATTTAAAAAAAAATAAAAAATAAAACCTAAACCTAAACCTAAAATTAAAAAAAAAATAACCTAAACCTAAGAAATATAATAAAAAATAAAACTCAACCAAAAAAATAAACCTAAACCTAAACCTAAACCTAAAAAATAAACTAAAATAAAATCCTAAACAAAATAAAAAATAAACCTAAAATAAATAAACTAAAAAAATAAAAATATACATAAATAAAAAATAAAATAAAATAAACTAAAATAAATAAAAAAAAATAAACTAAATAAAATGATAATGTTAAATTTGTTCTTAAAAAAAAAAACAAAAAAATCCTAAACCATAAACTAAATCGTGAACCCTAAACCTAAAACCTAAATCCTAAAACCTAAACCCTAACCCTAAACCTAAACCCTAAAAACTCTAAACACTAAACCCTAAACCCTAAACGCTAAACCCTAAAACCATAAACCCTAAACTCTAAACCCTAAATCATAAAAAAACCCTAAACCATAAACTCTAAACCCCAAAACCTAAACCCTAAACCCTAAACCCTAAATAAACTCTAAACCCTAAACCCTAAAAAGCTAAAAACCTAAACCTAAACTAAATAAAACCTAAAAATAAAATAAATAAAAAATCTAAACCAAAATAAAATAAAAACATAAACTAAAAACTAAACCTAAACCTAAAAAAAAAAAAAAAACTAAACTAAAATAAAATAAATAAAAACCTAAACTAAACTAAAAAATTTAAAACCTAAATAAAATAAAAACTAAACCTAAAATAAAATAAAATAAACCTAAAATAAAATAAAATAAAAACTAAATAAAAACCTAAACCTAAAAATAAATAAATAATAAAACCTAATTCCTAAACTTAAAACCTAAACTTAAAATAAAAATAAAATAAACCAAACCTAAACTAAAATAAATAAAACCTAAACCTAAACTAAATAAATTAAAATAAACTAAAAATAAACCTAAACCTCAACTAAAAAATAAAACCTAAAAATAAACCTAAAAGAAAAATCTAAAACCTAAACCTAAAAAAATAAAATAAAAACCTAACCCTAAACCTAAAAATAAATAATAAAATAGAAACCTCAAAAATAAAATAAAATCAAAACTATATTAAAAAAATATACCTAAACCTAAACCTAAACTTAAAAAATAAACTAAAATTGAAAACATAAACTAAAATAAATAAACCTAAAATAAATAAATTAAACTAAATAAATATAAAAATAAACATAAATAAAAATAAAAAATAAACTAAATAAAACTAAACCTACTAGTTTACTTAATTTAAAAAAACCCAACCTTAAACCCTAAACCCTAAAACTAACCCTAAACCCTAAACTCTAAACTCTAAACCTACAACCCTAAACCCTAAACCCAAAACCCCCTTAAAAATATAAATCTAAACTAAATAAGACCTAAAAATAAAATAAATAAAAACACCTAAACCTAAATAAAATATAATAAAATAAAAACATAAACCTAAACAGAAACCTAAAAATAAAATAAAATTAAAAGTAAAAAACTAAACTAAAATAAAATAAAATAAATGAAAACCTAAACTGAACTAAAAATAAAATAAACCTAAAAATAAAAAACCTAAATAAAATAAAAATAGAATAGACCTAAGAAAATAAAATAAATACTAAATAAAAATCTAAACCTAAAAATAAACCTAAAAATAAATAAAAAATAAAACCTAAACCCTAAACTAAAAAAAAACCTAAACCTAAAATAAACAAAATAAAATAAACCTATACCTAAACTAAAATAAACTAAACTAAAAAAAATAGAACGTAAACCTAAACCTAAAATAATCTAAACCTAAACCATAAACTAAATGAAATTAAATAAACTAAAATAAACCTAAACTAAATAATAATAATACCTAAAAATAAACCTAAAATAAAACCTAAAACCTAAACCTAAAAAATAAAATAAAACCTAAACTTATACCTAAAAATAAAAAAATAAAATATAAACCTAAAAAATAAAATAAAAATAAAATAAAATAAACTAAATAAATAAATATAAACCTAAACTTAAAAATAAACTAAAATAAGAAACATAAACTAAAATAAAAAAAAAAAAAAATAAATAAACTAAACTAAATAAAATAAAAATAAAATAAAATAAAATAAATAAAAAATAAACTAAATAAACCTAAACCTATCGATACTTAATTAAAATAAACCATAAACTCTAAATCCTAAACGTTAAACCCTAATCCCTAAACCATCAAACTAACCCTAAACCCTCATAAAACCCCAAACCCTAAACCCTAAACCCTAAGCAAGACCTAAATCCTAAACCCTAAACCCTAAACCCCAAAAATGCTAAACCCTAAAGCTTAAACACTAAACCCTAAACCCTAAACTAAGCAAAATAAAATAAACTAAAGTTAAACCTAAACCTAAACTAAAAAATAAAACCAAAAATAAACTTAAAAGATAAACCTAAATTATAATCCCAAAAAATAAGATAAAAGCCTAAACCTAAACCTAAAAATATAAAATAAAATAGAAACCTAAAAGATAAAAATAAAATAAAACTAAACCCTAACCCTAATTGCCAAACCCAAAAACTAACCATAAACCCTAAACTCTAAATCACAAACCTACAACCCTAAACCCTAAACCCTAAAGTTTAAACCCTAAAACCCTAAACCTAAACCCTAAACCCTAAACACTAAACCCTAAAACCTACAACACTAAACCCTAAACCCTAAACCTAAATCCTAAACCCTAAACCTTAAACCCTAAAACTTAAATCCTAAACCTAAACTAAATAAAACCTAAAATTAAAATAAATAAAAGAACCTAAACCTAAATAAAATAAAATAAATAAAATAAAATAAAAACCTAAACTAAAACCTAAACCTAAACCTCAACCTAAAAATAAAAAAAATAAAAAAACTAAACTAAACTAAAAAATAAAATAAACCTAAAAATAAAAACCTAATTAAAATAAAAATTAAAAGTAAAATAAAAATAAAATATACTTAAAATAAAAAAATAAAAACTAAATAAAACCCTAAACCTGAAAAATAAACCTAAAAATAAAACCTAAAGATAAATAAAGAATAAAACATAAACCCTAAAACAAAAAAAAACTTGAACCTAAAATAAATAAAATAAAAGAAACCTAAGCCAAAACTAAAATAAACTAAACTAAAATAAATAGAAACTAAACCTAAACCTAAAGTGAACTAAACCTAAACCCTAAACTAAATAAAATAAATAAACTAAAAATAAACGTAAACTAAAAAAATAAAATTTAAAAATAAACCTAAAATAAAAACCTAAAACCTAAACATAAAAAAATAAAATAAAAACCTAAACCTAAACCTAAAAATAAAAATAAACCTAAACATAAAATAAAAATAAAAAAATAAACTATACCTAAACCTAAAAAAATAAACTAAAATAAAAAACCTAAACTTAAAAAAATATAGTAAACTAAATAAAAATAAAAAATAAATCTAAATAAAAATAAAAATAAAATAAACTAAACTAAATAAAAAATAAACTAAATAAACCTAAACTTACAGGTTTATTTAATTAAACAAATACCCTAAACCCTAAACGCTAAAGCCTAAACCCAAAACCCTAATCCCTAAAATCCCAAAACCCGAAGGCCTAAACCCTAAACTGTAAATACCTAAAAACTTACACCTAAACTAAGTAAACCCTAAAATAACATAAATAAAAACTTTAACCTAAATAAAATAAAATAAAAAATAAAATAAAAATGTAAAGTAAACCTAAACCTAAACTTATAAATAAAATAAAATAAAATAAAAAAAATTAAATATAACTAAAATAAAATAAATAATAACATAAACTAAACTAAAAAAATAAAATAAACCTAAGAATAAAAAAACCTAAATAAAATAAAAAATAAACATAAAAAAAATTAAACCTAAAATAAAATAAAATAAAAACTAAATAAAAACCTAAACCTAAAACTAACCCTAAACCTACAACACTAAACCTACAACCCAAAACCCTAAACCCTAAAAAATCCTAAACCCTAAACTAAAACCTGAACCCTAAACCTAAAACATAAACCCTAAACCCTAAACCTACAACCCTATACTTAAAAAATAAAATACATTGGATGGTATCAATTATCAATTATATTGAAATCATTCAATACTTCCTAAATAGGTAAGTGCTTCAAACCCTAAACCCTAAAAAACTTAAACCCTAAAGCCTAAACACTAAACCCTAAACCCGAAACCCTAACCCTAAACACTAAAACTAAAAACTCCAAAAACCTTAAACTCTAAACCCTAAACCCTAAAAACTTAAAAAATTTATACCAAAACTAAGTAAGACCTAAATATAAAATAAAAAAGAAAACTTTAACCTAAATAAAATAAAATATAATAAAAAATAAAAATGCAAACTAAAACCTAAACCTAAACCTAAAAGTAAACTAAAATAAACTACTAAAAGTAAATAAAATAAATAAATAATAACCTAAACTAAACTAAAAAAATAAAATAAACTATGAATAAAAAACATAAATAAAAATAAAATAAACCTAAAAAAACATTAAATAAACCTAAAATAAAATAAAATAAAAACTAAATAAAAAGCTAAACCTAAAACTAACCCTAAACCTACAACACTAAACCTACAACCCTAAACTTACAATCCTAAATCCTAAAACCTAAAACACCTTAAACACTAAACCCTAAACAAAAACTTGAACCCTAAACATAAAATTTAAACCATAAACCCTAAACCTACAACCCTATACTTTTAAAAAAAAGTACATTAGATGGTATCATTTATCAATTATATTAAATTCATTCAATACTTCCTACATAGGTAAGTGCTTCAAATAATAGACCCTAAACCCTAAACCCAAACCCTAAATTCTAAATATTAAAAATGAAACCCTAAACCCTAAAACTAACCTTAAACCCTAAACCCTAACCTACAACCCTAAATGCTAAACCATAAACCCTAAAAAACCCTAAACCTTAAACCCTAAGTTAACCCTAAACCCTAAACTTTAAACCCTGAACACTAAAAACCCTAAATTATTAAGCCTAAACACTAAACCCTAAACACTAAACCCTCACTTGAAACCCTCAACCCTAAAACCACAAACCATAAAACCCTAAACCCTAAACCTTAAACCCTAAAACCTAAACTCAAAACCCCAAAAACCTAAAAACTTAAAAAAAAAAACTAAGTAAAGCCTAAAAATAAAATAAATAAATAAACCTAAACCTAAATAAAAAAATAAAACAAAATAAAAAAATGTAAATGAAAACCTAAACTTAAACCTAAAAATAAAATAAAATAAACTAATAAAAATAAATTAAAATAAAAGAAATAATAACCTAAC